>CAUYQG010194381.1:0-22213 GCA_963574415.1 Tarsius wallacei
GGTGCCACAGCCCCGGGGGCAGAGGGCAGGGAGAGGAGTGCATTGTTGGGGTCTTGGTTGCCCTGGAAGGTGGCAGACAAATGTTCTCTTCCCTTAACTAGCAACTCGCACACACACACACACACACACACACACACACACACACACACAAGACTCGAAGGTTTTTGGTGCACACATCGATTTTAAGTCTAGCCAGCATTATAAAATGCTTTTTATTGATTTAAGTTTCCGAAATAGTCTGTGCCTCTTGAAACAAGAGGAAGGAGGCGTCTAAAGTGAAAAGTGATCATCTGGTGTTTGTCTTTCCAGGTGTTTTTCCCATTTGTATGCGTATATAGACGTTTTGTGTATGTCGGTGCCTGTCCCGTCTGTGTGTGTGTATAGCCACTCACACGATGTATAGAACTTTTGCACAAGCGGAGCTGTGGTGGGCATAACACTCTGCGGCATGCTCCTTTCCACTCACCAAAATGTCGCGGACAACCAGGCCCCTCCACTTGCTAACTGCCCCCCCTGGGCCAATCGCTCGACCTCCCTGTGCCTCAGTTTCCCCATCTGGAAAACGGAGGCCATAAAAAGGTTGTTTTGAAGATCACGTGAGAGGATATACGTACAGCGCTTAGAACAGTGTCCTTCACGGTAAGGAGTCTGTGTGATTCGTTACTCTTTTTGTTGTCATCCCATGTCAGTAGGTCAGTAGGTAACTCGTTTCGCATAAGACCTCCAGAGCCGTTTATTTTGAAGAGTAGGTGTATTGATCTACCTCCTCTCTGGGAATTTTAAAAATTGTGTTTTCGGGGCTCTCAGGAAAGCAGACTCTGAGGTAGAGCGTGACCTGCAGAAAGGAGGGTGTGTTCGTTTGCTGCTGCTTTAAACCACACATTTTTTTTTAATGTCACAGCTTTGGAGGTCAGACATCTGAAGCGGGTCTGGCAGGGCTAAAATCCAGGGTTGGCACGGCTGTGTTCCTTCCGGGGACTCTGGGGAGAAGCCTTGTCTTGCTGTTTCTGGCTCCTGGACCTGTCTGTGTCCCTGGGCCTTGGGCCTGGCCTGGTTCCGACCTCACTTCCGTCACCACGTCTTCTTCTAAGGCCCCTGTGATGACATTGGGCTCATCCAGAGAACCCAGGAGACATGCCTCGTCTCAAGAGCTTTCACCTAAGTGTAACTGCAGAGTCTCCTGTGCCGTGTGGGGTGTGTTTGCAGGCTTCAGGGCTTGGGGCGTGGACCTCTTTTTAGGGCCGTGACCTCTGCCTTCCACAGAGGGATCTCAGCATCAACCCCCGTGAGAGGAGCAAAGGAAGCAGGGTTGGCCACTGTGCTCTGAACCTGGGTCACCCTTCAGGTTGATCCCGAGGAAGGGCAGTGGGGACGGGACTTTAAGCCTCAAGTCACTGGGTGTGGGCCCCCTGGGAAGGCTTGTGACCCCGAGCGAGGCAGCTCTCTTCATCGAAGGCGGTTCTACCAGGCTCACAGCTGAAGGTCAACTGCCCACAGCTCTCCCAGAAGCTGGGGTGATCCACCCTTCGTTCCTGAAGGTGATGGGGTCTTGGTCGCTCCTCACAGTGTCTGCTGTGGGCTGTTTCCAATTCTTTGCCATTTCTTTTTTACATTTTTAAAAAATTTTATTTCAAAGATGTGGGGTACAATTCAGGGTTAGGTTTGCAAACGTTGATCATGCAGGTCCCCTTGTTGATGAGGTGTGCCCCTCCCGCCCCTGGCAGTTTCCCTCAACTGCCAGTCCCACCCCACCTCCCCGGGCTGTTTCCCACTACTGCCAATCCGTTTCTTGTAGTATTAGGATACTTGTTCACGGTCCTCTTATGAGTGAGAACATGTGGTACTCTGCTCTTTGTTTCTGTGATAGATCACTGAGTATGAGAGACTCTAAATCCACCCAAGTAGCTGCGAAGTCCATGTTTGTCCTTCTTTATGACTGAACAATATTCCATTGTGTATATGTGCCACATTTTTTTAATCCAGTCCAGCTTCGATGGGCAGCATGGTTGGTTCCGTGTTTTTGCTATTGTGAATAGAGCTGCAGTAAACATGCGTGCGCAGGGATCTTCTTGGTAGAATGGTTTGAGTTCCTCTGGGTATATCCCCAACAGGGGGATCGCTGGGTCGTAGGGAAGGTTCTCTGCCATCTCAAACGATGCTGTGGGAGAACGTGTTCGCGGAAATACCCAGACTTGCACGGGCCAATACTTCTGTAGGACGGACAGCTGGAAGAGGACATTGCCCTCTGCTCCTGGGGTCGCCTTCAGAGGATGAGGATGGAGCCTATGAACTGTCTTTGTCTCCGCAGCGGCAGGAGGCTGATTTTCCTTTGGGTCATTCCCAGAGCCCTGACACAACAACAGTGTGGAGTGGTTGAAGGTGGGGGTGGGAGGGGGCAAGGGTGAAGGGGGGTGATTTCTCGGGAGCTCAGTCCAGGTCGGGAACAAACTCCAACCTGTTCCACTGAGTCACACCGGGTGGGCCACTAGTGAGCTCGTGGGCTCTGTCTCCAACTTGGCTTCATCTTCTAAAACTGGCCGTCTCTCCCTCTCTTTCTCCCTCTCTCTCTCTCTCTCTCTCACACACACACACACACACACACACACACACAATGCGCATGTGCACACACACACAAACACACACATGTGCAACCAAGCAATTGAATGAGGGTCGCATGCCTTACCGGAAGCAGTAAAGCACAGGAAGATCCCAGCAATCAGTCGACCTGCACTCAAGTCCTGCCTCTCCCACTTCCTGGCTGTGACCTTGGACGCGTTACTGACTGACCTCTCTGGGGCTCACTCATCACTCCATCAGAGCCCTGGTTCCAGGTGCAAAAGCCACAGTCTGAGTTCGGTGTTAAGTTGCCATCCTGACCCCAGGTCATTTTGCCATCATGGCCACCCCAGGAGGTGGAAACTGTTTCCTGAGGCTCTACGGATGAGGAGTGACCAAATCCAACTGGAACCCAGGCACTGGGAACCGCGTTCAGGACTGGCTGCTGTGCGTGAACCTTGACGCTCCCGAAGGAGGATTGGAACCCTCGGCCGGATAACTGCCCAGGGGCTGCCCTGAGTGGACCCCCTGAGACCTGTGGCCCCTGTGTCAGGGCTTTGGGAATGAGCCAAAGGAAAACCAACCTCCTGCCACTGCAAAGACAGTTCGTGGGCTCCACCTCCATCCTCTGAAGGCGACCCCAGGAGGTCTGAGCCCTCTGGCTATGGGTGGGCTTGGTGGCTGGTGACTCGAGGTCGAAGGGGTTAAGTACGGACAGGCTGTAGGGTCTGGAGAGGAGCAAGGGAGGAGATCCCCCAGGTATTCAGTTGGGACAGACCCCCTTACAGAGCAACTGATCATGCCCTCCCTGCTGACCAGTCCTGTGCCTCAGATTGGGTGGCAGGTTATAAGGAATATCATTATCAGGGTCCCTAAGCCCAGGGTTCCCTTCTGATCCTTCAAATCAAGCATCTTCTCGGGGAAGCCTCTGCAGAAGCCCCTCCCCTCTGTGCATCTGCAGCCCTTGTGGAGACACAGGCGGGGTCCATGGCTCACAGGCCCCGTCCTGCCCCATGACCCTGCCCATGACGCCCACTGGGCGTCTTCCCCCTACTCCTCAGGGCACTCGGTGGATGTCGTACTCCACCCCAGTTGCCCCCGCCACCCAGGCCCCAGCCTCCTGGGCGGTCTCCGGTGACATGGCCCAGATGCACACAGCAGGGGACCCCTGGGGACCTGCAACCAGGGCACATTCCAAGGCCCCTGGAGCCCCATGCACTTGCAACTCAGTGAGGGGCTCCTGAGAAAGCTTTCGCTCAAGGCAGCAGCCCTGGGAGCCATGCTGAGGCTCTTTCTGGAAGCTTCCGCATCCATGGCCGCATCCTCAGCTTTGCCTCGGCTGCTCAGATCTGCCGAGGTGACATCCCACTGTTCCTCCTGCTTCTGCCTTCCTGGCCTCGTTCAGCCCCTGCCTCAGCTGCATCTGTGGCTTCTGCCCCAGTCGAGGCCCTTCTGATTCATTCACCCCAAAGCCACAGATGCGGGGTTTTATTTTTCATTGAGGTACAGCTTACTAAAATCAAAACACGATGCTTTGATATATGTGGACACTGCGACATGGTTGAATCGAGCTAATTCACATGTTGTACTTGTCGCTTTTTGTTCTGAGAACTCTTAAGATCTACTGTCTTGGCAGTTTTCTAGCATAGGACATGCTGTTGGTTGCAGTTGTCACCATGGGTGCAGTAGGTCTCCAGAGCTTATCATCCTGGCTCATGGAAACTTTGCACCCTTTATCCAACATCTCCCCAGGGTGCCCCCTCCGCCGGGACCTGGTAACCTGCATTCTACTCTCTGCTTCCATGAGTTCAACTTTTTTAGATTGCTCATGCAAGTGAGATTATGCACTATGTACTGTCTTTCTGTTCCCGGCTTATTTCACTTAGCACAGTGTCCTCTAGGCTCGTCCGTGTTGTCACAAGGGACTTCCTTTTTTTTATTATGATAAGGCAGAATGGTATTCCCTTATGTGTCTATACCACAGTATCCATTCATCTGTTGACGGACATGTAGGTTGCGTCCATATCTTGGTTGTTGTGAACGGTGCTGCCCTGAACACGGGGCGCAGCTGTCCTCTCAATATAGGGATCTCAGCTCCTCTGCATGTGCACCCAGTGATGGAATTGCTGGATCAGGAGGTAATTCAGTTTTTGAGTTTTGAGGGCCCTGCATACAGTTTTCCATAGAAGCTATACTAATTTACATCCCCACCAACAGCATACAAAGGTTTCCTTTTCTCCACTTCCTTACCAATTCTTGTTATCTATTACACGAGGGAATTTTCAAAAGCGATCAGCTGGCTGGTGCAGTGGCTCAGGCCTGTAATCCCAGCCCTTTGGGAGGCTGAGGCAGGGGGATTGCTTGAACCCAGGGGTTCTAGACCAGCCTGGGCAACACAGTGAGACCTTGTCTCTACAAAAACTTTTGAAAAAAATAGCCAGCCGTGGTAGTGTGTGCCTCTAGTCCCAGCTACTCAGAGGCTAAGGCAGAAGGATCGCCCAAGCCCAGACGGTCAAGGCTACAGTAAGTCGTGGTCTTGCTGTTGTACTCCATCCTGGGCAACAGAGTGAGACCCCAACTCAAAAAAAAACCCCATCAACTCAGACGCCCTCAGCTGCTCCACACCATCCCCAGAATAAATTCCAAGTTGCTTGCCTGGCTTTCGAAGCCCTCCCTGCAGACCCGCCAGCCTCTCCAGACCCGCTAGTGCCAGCCCCTGGTGCCCAGCACCCAGCCCCCACACTCCCGGTTTCCTTTCTCTTCCTGGCTGGGTCTAGCGCTCAGGACCGTATGAGCACTGGTCCCTTCTGGAACGCTCTCCCTGCCTCATCCTTGTGAGTCTTTTGTTTGTGGCTGAGCTATACTCCTCTTGGAGGCCTTCCCTGATGTCCCAGGTCCGCAAGGCCCCCGCCATAAGGATTACAGATTACAACACAAAGTCGTCTTTGCCTGTTTGTGTGCTGACACCCCAACCTCCCCCCAGATGGTGAGCTCCTGGGGGAAGGCACTTGTCATCTTCCTTGCAGTTACATGACGGGTGCATGCACACCAGAGAGACATGACACGCATCTGTGGGTCCGCTGGACTGATTTCCCGAAAGATGCCCTTGCTGACTTCTGTGTCCCAAGGGCTTAGCGTGTGCCTGGCATCGAGGGAGCTCTCAGCAAATGTTATTGCGTGAATGAACACCTCAGGGAAGGAAAGGGGAGAGAGAGGGAGGCAGGTAGAGAAGAAAGAAGGAAGGGAGGAAGGAGCATGTCTGACGTTTTTGGTTCTGAAACATTTTAGCATGTCCCTAGGTCAGAAGGGCTTGCTCAGAAATTTTTTTTTTTTTTTTTTTTAGTTAAACAATCATTTTCTTGCTTGAGTGCATAGACAAATGTATGCAACCAGGGCAGAGACTGTGGATGACTCATATTTTCAATTGGGAGGATTGACTTTGTCTTCTCTGTTTGCAAGGGCACAGTCTAGCATTTCTTATCCCGAAATTCAGAGACCCCTGAACACCTACACTTTCTTTTTATTTTTTTAACTCATTTTTCTACAAAATTTAACCTGCAATCGTTTGGTGGAAAATCCGACCTGAACATTGTTTTGTCCGTGCTGTGACCATCTCTTCCTTTCTCCTTCACAAGCTCTTACTGTGTTGCTCAGAAATCTTGATGATCACTGTCAAAATCAAGCGCAGGACATTTTCAGGATGGAAAACCAACTTCAGAGAATATCCAGACTGATGCCGCCTCTTCAGAAGTGAGGAAACTGAAGCCCAGAGAGGTGCAACAGCTTCTCCAGTGTCACACAGCGTCTAGGGCCTGAACTCAGTTCTTTAGGACAGGGGATTACAAATAGGCACCCTCCCTGGGCAGATTAGTCTGAAGAATATGCCCCCTGTCAAGGGACGGGCTTGACAGGTGGGGCATCGGCTGGAGTGCAGCTTCCTAGGGTGCTTCCTTTGCTGGGAGCCCTTGTGCCGGACACAACTTAAAGGTCCTCCAAGCTATACCTGGCCCCTGACCTCCTCCCCACCAGGTGCTATGTATGCTGCTGAAAAAACAGGTCACTCTGCTTCCCTCACGGACAGTCCTGGTGACATTAGACACTTGGATGTATCCCTAGAACAATCCTTGTCTGCCTTGTTTTAGAAATCTCAAGATACACAAGGAAATTATTCCAGAACAGACTAGGTCTGAGGCATGGTGCAGAGTTGGCAGGGGAGAATGATGGGATGGAATGAATTATAATAAACCACTAATAAGGTAGTTTTGCCCGAGTTTTAAGCCACAGACTCCAAATGCTATTAATAACAATTACTGGCTTTGTTGGGTGTCTGCAGCGTTTCGGTCTCAAAATACAGACGTGGATGTATAAGCCATTGAAAGGAAGAGAAAAAACAGGTTGTAGTGAAGAGGAAAGGAATCCCCACTGACCGAGTGTTCGTGCAGGTTGGGCTCTGGGTTATTTTCTTAGCATAGCATTGCAAGGGCAAAAGTATTATTCCCCTTTTTGTATGAACATCCTAAATCTTTCCTTTCAGAACTTTCGCAGTCTCTTTATCCCATTGCCTGGTGTATCCGCTAACCTTTTCTGTGTAACAAGCTACTCCAAACCCAGGGTTTAAAACAACAGTCATTTACTAACATTCTGTTGGTTGGCAACTTTGGCTGGGCTCAATTAAGCACTTCCTCTGCGAATCTTGCCTGGGCTCACTGTGACATTTGGGCCTCAGCTGGGATGGCTCAGGGGATTCTTTGCATGACCTCTCACCCTCCAAGGGCTCTCTGGGACTTCCCACAGTGGCCGTGTACCAGCCAGTGAGCATGGATGCCAAACGGCCTCTTGAGGCGTAAACTTGGAACGCACATCATTTCGGCTGCATCGTCAAGTCCAAAGACCAGTCCAGATTCAGGAGGTGGGGAAAAGGACTCCATCTCTTGATCGGAGGGACCTGAAAAATTTGTGGCCGTATTACTCTCCTTAGGGCCTCATCCTGGCCCGACACTTATATTCCTCTCGTGTGCAAAATAGTCTCACTCCCTCCCAGCAACCCTAAAAGTATCATCCAATGACTGCACAAGGCTCAAAGTTGGTATCTTATTGTCGGCGTTAACATAGGACGCAGATGAGACTCCCTGGGGTGGCTTCTCTTGATCCAAACGCTTGTGAACTGAAAGGTAAGTTTTGTGTGCTTGCCCCATACTCCCAGTACACGAGGGAAGGACAAGGACAAGATGACCACAGACAACAATCCCATTCAAAAAGAGGAAAAAGTTACCAACACCTAGTGATGCCTCCATAGATACTCTGGAGTCCGGCTGGGCACATGCTGCTGGGCCCGCTTCTTCTGGGAGTGACTTGCCCTCTGCTTTGGGTGCGGTGTCTGCGTTAAGGGGTTAACAAGCCACATACAGCCCATGGGCCAAATCAGGCATGTGGCCTGTTTTTGTATCGTCCTTGAGCTAAGAGTGTTTTTATTTTGTTTTGTTTTTGAGTTGGAGTCTCACTCTGTCACCCAGACTGGAGTGCAGTGGCCGCTCCCGGCCACCGCAGCCTCGACCTGCTGGGCTCCGGCGATCCTTCCGCCTCAGCCTTCCGAGTAGCCGGAACTACAGGCGCGTGCTACCACGCCCGGCTAATTTTTTGGAGGGGGATTTATTGTAGAGATGAGGTCTCGCCAAGTTGCCCAGGCGGGTCTCGAACCCGCGGGCTCAGGCAATCCACTCACCTCAGCCTCCCAAGGCGCGGGATTACAGGCTGAGTCACCGAGCCTGGCTAGCTTTTTTTTTTTACTTTGAGAGTTGTTTGTAGGCTGTCAAGAGTAGAGATGAGAGAAAGTTTTGTTTTCCAATCCAGCAAACCAAAGGCCTCCTACACGCCGAATAAATTCTGCTCGCAAACTGAGCATTTCCCTCTCTATTTCTCTCTCAGTTCCTTTCCCATCTCTCAGTTTCCTTTTTCTTGTACCTTATTGTACAAACCTTAAAAAAGCCAGTTGACACTCTCAGCAGTGTTCATGGAAAGCATCTTCGCTGGATTCCCAAGTTCAACGGGTACATTTTCTTCCAAGTTACTACCAGCGGCAGTTTTTCCAGTTGTTTCGCTATCTAATATGAGTCTCTCATTTTCTCTCCTTGCTAATAGTTCATTTGCTGTTTTTCCAAGTTTTGCTACGGTTCCTTACTAGTCTTCTGACCTCTGCTTACCAGTGCTGTACCTTTCAGGGGTTGGCCACTGTAACACCCAACCGCTTGTTACTAATTTTTTTGTATTAATTAGTCTTTGCTGCATAAAAACCACTGAAAAAACTAATGGCTTAAAACAGCAACAGTTAAAACCACAATGAGATACCATCTTGCATCCATCAGGATAGTTACTATGTAAGAAAAGTAAAGCTGGAAAACAACAAGTGCTGGAGAGGGTATGAGGAAGTTAGAACCTTTGTGCCCTGTTGGTGGGAATGTAAAATGGTGCCGCTACTGTGGAAAACAGTATAGCGTTTTCTCAACAAATTAGAAACAGAAGTACCATATGATCCAGCAACTCCACTTCTGGCTGTATACCGCGAGGAATTGTGAGCAGAGACTCAGAGAGGTATTTGTACTCCCACGCACATCGCGGCGTTATTTGCGATAGCCAAAGGATAGAAGCAACCCAAGTGTCTGCCAAAGATGAGTGTATAAACAAAATGTGGTGTGTACATTCAATGGAATATGAGCCATAAAAAAGGAAATTCTGTGCTGCAACATGGGTGAACACACGGAGGACACGATACTGAGTGAAATAAGCCACTCACAAAGGACAAGTGCTAGATGATCCCACTTACGTGACACAACCAGGACATCAAATTCACGGAGACAGAAAGTAGAATGGTGGTTGTCAGGGGCTGGGGGCGGGAAGGAATGGCGAGTCGTTTAAGGGTGCTGACTTTCCGTTTTGCAAGGTGAAAAAGTCGAAAAAGTCTTGGAGATGGGTTGCCTGACAATGTGAATATACCTAACACCAAACTGTCCACTTAAAAATGGGTAAGATGGCAAATCTTACAAGATGTGTATCTTGCCACAGTTCATAAAAGACAACAGGTGTCTATTGTGAACAGGCACTTTGGTTTGGGCTCAAACCCGGCAGTTGTGCTGTTCACACCTGGCTCATTCATGCCTTGAGCCTTCTCCGGGATGGCTAGACCCTCTGTGATGGCTTCCCCCGTGATCTGTTCGCCAGCAGCTCTCGTGGGCTTCTTTGTGTGGTGTTTCCAAGAGGGTGAGAGTTGAATTTGTGAGTTCTCTTGAGCCCAGGCCTGGAATCTGCACAGTGTAACACCTGCGTTATCCTGTGGGTCAAAGCAAGTCACGAGACCAGCCCAGATTCGAGGGGCAGAGAGACAGAATCTGCCTCTTGAAGGGTGTTGCTGCAAAAATTTTGTGAATTTTTAAAAAATTTACCAACCTGTACAATTTTTTTTCTAACACCTCTCTCTCCATAAGACCATTTGTTTATTTGCTCGTTTATGGCTTATCACCTTCACTGGACCGTAGACAGGGATAGCTCATTCACAGCTGTATCTCTTGCCTCCAGAAGCGTGCTTACACATAACCAAGTACTCAGTACGTATTTGATAGGTGAGAAAAACAAAGATTTTACGGAAAAGGGCTTCTGGGGTCCAGTGAACTTGGGAAGTGCTCCATGTTTATTCTCTTCTTGAATGTTCTTTGTGCACGTTCTCATGTTAAAATCTGTTAAGCCCTGCGGTAGGGAAGCGTGTGTACTGTTGGTAAACCTAGTTTTTCTGCATTCAGTATAGATGTCAGCGTCCTTGGTCTTGATTGTGAGCCACAGAATCCTTTCGGGACTGGGCAGAGCTCAGAGCAGCCAGTTGGCTTTAGTGATGGAGTTGGTTGCAAGGATCTCAGGCCAGGCCACCTCTCCCCCCACCCTCGCCTCTGCGTTTCTCTTCGAGCCTGCTCTTTCTCCTATCTTCTCTGCCGCCCCTGTCCTTGTGGCGGGATGCGGCAGCCCACCCTGTTTCTGGGTGGCCTCTCCGCCTTAGAGATCAACCAGGCGGCCTGTGGCATCACTTGGGTTGAGCTCCTCATCCTGGTTCAGCTTAGCCACTTTCAGGTGCCCAGCCCTGGATTGTGGTCTGGAGTCACGCCGCATGCACGTGGCGGTTTCCAAGGTTACTGGGCAGGCGAGGAAGAGGGGAGTTGACAGAACATTTATGGAAGTTCTGAGACTGGAGAATATCGGGAATAGGTTGACAACCCCACTGGCGATTTATACGATCCTTTGGAACTGGTGTTCCAGGGAAGATCCTTGGAAAAAAGCGGCAGCAGTGGCCTTTGTGAATCCGGGCTTGTCTGTGACCGTTACAGCCTCCAAGGTGTCCTGAGACTCTGGTGCCGGTAGTCGAATGATCAGATCAAAGGCGTCACAACAGTCACGCCTCTTGATAGGTATTGCCCAGCTGTTTTTCTAAACAGTGGCAGATCAGTTGTGCCTCTTTTCGTGGTCACCTGCCACGTGAGAGGAGCACTTTTTAAGGCCCATTCACTAGCACTGGACAACAGATTTTCAAATGTGGTGTGCACACAAGTGCAGAGGTGGGAACAGCAGACACTCGACGCTGCTAAAAGAGGGCGGGGGAGGAGGGATGGGGGGCACACAGCAACTCGCTGGGCGCCAAGTCCACGATCAGGGTGGGAGGGCCTGCTAGAAGCCCAAACCTCACCTGCATGCAATTTACTCAGGTAGTAAATCCTCACGTGTACTCCACAGCCCGAAAACTAAACACATATACAAATCAAAACCTCGGTAGGACGCACCACAGAGGACGCTGATCCTGCCACTCCCCTGCCTTGAAAGCACGTGCTCTGCTGGATGGAGGCGATGGTTCCTGGTTGTGCCACGCGTGAATGTCCTCAGGGCCACCGAGTTGGACGGTTGACACTGGTTGCTTTGGTGAATTTCGTGTTGCGTGTGTCAGACAGCAATTTTGCGAAAGTAGGACTTGAAAAGCGCATGCCTGAGGGCGGGTTCCAGGAGCTGCACAGCCAGTGTCCTTTCGTCTTCCTGATCGGACCTGCTCGTGCACACCCTTCCTCTCGGCCGGGAGAGTTCTCCTCCTCTTCTTGCTCCTTCCTCTTCCTCCCCCTTCTCCCCGCTCTCCGGCTCTTCAGATGCAGCTCTGGTGTGACCTTTCCTGGCGGCTCCCTTCAACCCTCTCCCCACCCTGGGCCGGATCAGGCGTCCCTACTGAATTCTGATGACGCCCTTCTCTCTCGGCAGCCACCATTCTGCACAACCATCGCTGACGTATCAGAAGACGTGCTTCTTTTTTTCCCCTAACCATATTTCCTGCTCTCCTTTTTATCTTTGAACAGGCGTCAATTCCTTCCAAGTCTACATGGCCTACAAGGATCTCTACCAAATGTCCGACAGCCAGGTAGGTCCCCACGCTCGGCCTCTCCTCTGCTGCCTGGGCAGGCCTGGGCCAGCTGTGTCAGTTCAGGCAGCTCAGGGCAAGAGAGACGGTGAGAGCTGGCAGAGAGCACTCTGCACTCAAGTCCTCGCTGTGGCACTGAGTTGCTGTGTGACCTTTGTCAGTCCTTGCCCCTCCTGAGCTTCCGTTCCCTTCCGTCTAAGTGGGGTGGGTGGGAGATTCTTGGCTTGGTGGCTCTCAAATCTGACTCATCTGTGGGAGCGGTCACTCACAACACAAATTCCCAGAGTGCGCGACGGATGTCAGGTGTCGGGCTCAGGAGCCTGTCTGTTCTCAAAGTTCCGCAGTTGGCTGTGCATGTGGGGGGCACCTGTTATTCGCTCTGACATGGGAGGGAGCGCTGGCCTGGGCAAGTCACCTCCTTTCTCAGTTTTCTCACCCCCACAGTGTCATGTCTGCATCCCAATCACACATCAGACAGTTGCTGCACAGATGCAGTGAGCTAAGGAGGACCCACCGTGCTGATGGTGGTTCTCAGAGTGCAGGGGTCACTTGGGCCGACCTTTCGCCGCTGGACGTCCTGGGTACCGTGTTTTGGTGCCATTTCCCTGTCCTCGGCTTGTTAGTGTCATGGAGGAGTCCAGAGGCTAGAGGCAGACTCGCCGTTCCAGCTGCTGGCTGTGCAGCCAGGAGTGGCTTTCCCAGCCTCTCTGTGCCTTAGGCTTATAATAGCACCAACCTCAAAGAGGTTGTCAGAGGACTGGGTCATTTAATGTAAGTCAAGTGCTAAGACAGTGCCTGGCCCAGAGTGGTGCCACCTGTGTGTTAGTGGGCTGCTCTTGGTTATTACCTTAGCATGAGACCAGCAGTGGGAGAATCACTCCGTGTCCTGCCTTTCCAGTAAATGACGGGTTATAGACAGTCACTCAGAGATGCCTTGGAGACCTTTGATGCGGTCAGCATTCGAAGAGCTGCAGAGTCATTCCGTTTCCTGGAAAAAGCTGCCTGTGACGTGGTGGTGTTTCACCTATTTCATTCTAACCACTGAAGCCCTGGGAGCACATGGGATGGTGGCTTCCCAAAAGAAGGGTGGGGGTTCCCAAACGAGCTCCATGCTTCCACACTCCTCTCCGTGCTGTCTACACCGGAAAGAGCATGCCCTGGGGGTGCTGTCTTGCACACATGGAGGAGTTAACATTCAAGTGCCCCTGGAGGGGAAGCTTGGTGGCTTTGGCCCTCACCAGGGACAAATGGCTGGTGGCAGATTCTTCTCAAGGAGGAAGAGGACAGCAGGCAGGGCCTGTCTTGACTGAGATGGTGCTTGGCATGGGGTCTGTTGTTTGAGGACTAGAGTTACAGAACGTGTTTCCCCCACCCCACTGTTGTCTGTAAAATGACATGGGTTCAGTTTTCTGTTAGAGACAGGGTCTCACTCTGTCACCCAGCTGGAGTGCAGTGGTGTGAACACAGCACGCTGCAGCCTCGAACTCCTGGGCTCCAGGGACCCTCCCGCCTCAGCTTCCCCAGTCGCTGGGACTACAGGCATGCCACCATACCTGACTATTAAAAACAAATTGTGGAGTTAGGGTCTTGCTGTGTTACCCAGGCCAGTCTCGAACTCGTGGCCTTAAGAGAATCTTTCTCCTCAGCCTCCCAAAGCCCTGGGATTTTACAGGCTGAGGCACCACCACACCTGGCCATGGTTCAAATTTTTGTAAGTATGTGCACATCTCCTGTGGCACGTGGGTGGCTAGAGTGCAGGCCGAGCAGATTTAGTGACACAATTTCAGCAAAACTAAAAGTGACTTCTCAGCACCAGTTGTCACCACAACAAGTACAAGCATTTCAAGGAGCCAAGCCAAAGGCACGGGCGGGCACTGAGAATGAGGACATCATGCCATGGTGTGACTTGACCAGCCCTGCCTCACTCCAGCCTCTTGCCTTTGATCTGGAAGGCATCAGGGCTGAGGGATGGTCCTTTCCTGGCCTGACGTGTGGAGCAACACAGCCCAGTGCCGTGAGCAGAGGAACCAGGCTGTGTTTGCAGGGGCCAGCGGGTGGACGGCTGCCTGGCCGTGAGCAGAGGGCAGGCTTTGTGCGCGCACGTGCTGGGATGGGTCCGTCCGCCCCAACCCCTGTTTATCTCTCCTCAGCTCTATGAAGCCTTCACCTTCCTCAAGGGGCTGGGAGCTGTGATTCTGGTCCATGCAGAAAATGGAGATTTGATAGCTCAGGTGAGTGCTGTGAATTTCCACCCCCTCCATCTCAATCTGCTTGTCTTCCTTGCCAAGGGTGTGATGACAGGGCATTGGTTCGTGCGGTGACCGGGCCGCGAAGGGCCAGACTGAGACCTGGGTGTCACATCAGACACACCAAGTGAGAGCCACTCACACGCCGCTGGCAGCCCGCCTTGCCTGCAGAGTCTCAGTTTTCTCACTTGTGCGGTGGGGCCGATGCAGCCGCCCTGTGGACCTGGGAGGGTTTGGATGAGGGACACAGGAGGATCTGGACAAAAATGCTCTACAGACCTGAGGATACTGAAGGCAACGCCCATGGAAACTGGCATTGTCCGTTGTCTTAGGGGTTGGGACTCGGTGGAGTGGACAGAGCCCGGGCTTGGAGCTGGTATTCTGGCCCAGCCGCCTCCGTCTCCCAGCCGGGCGACCTTGGGCGAGGAAGTTTGCCCAGCGAAGACTCATTTTTCCTTCAGAAACATCCACCTGGCGGTGCTGTTGTGAGGATCAGATGACAGCATACCCTGTGGTTTGAATGTGTCCCCCAGAAGTTCACGTTTTGAAATCATAATCTCTAAGTTCTTATATTGACGGTATTGAGATAGGGCTTTGGGTGACGGTTAGGAATAGATGAGATCATGAGGGTGGAGTCCATGATGGGGTTCGGGGAGGCATGCCCTTGCCTTCTCTCTGCGTGATGCCTTCTGCCATGTTGTGATACAGCAGGAAGGCCCACAACAGATGCCGGCACCTTGGTGTTGGACTCCCCAGCCTCCAGAACCGTGAGAAATAAATTCCTTTTCTGTGTATGTTGCCCAGTCTGTGCTCTTCTGTGATAGCATTAGAAAACAGATGAAGACATCGTGTCTGTGAGGTTCAGGGTCTGACACGAGTGTGTCAGACGTCGTGTGGGATGAGATGCGAGCACGTTTTGGTCATACCCTTAGCTCCATGAAGGCTTTGCCTTCCTTGAGGGGCTGGCAGCTGTGGTCTTAGCCCTAGCCACAGGGTGGAGATCTTGATGGGAAAAGAAAACGTCAGGGCAGTGACCAGCCGGGTTCAACTCCAGCGATTCTAACAAGTCGTGAAGAGAGGAGCTGGAGAGAGGTGGGAGGAGCGGTGGGAGTGGGTCGGAGGGAAGCCCGGTCTGCTGGGGTCGTGGATGGACAGGGTGGGGGAGGAAGAGCGGGAGACCAGGGCGGTCTCTGGGTCTCGGACGCTGAGCCCTGGGTTGGTGCGAGTGCCACGATTCGAGACCAGGCGTACAGGGGAAGGTTTGGGTGCAGCCAATATCAGTAGCTAATGCCAGGCACCGTGTGAAGGACTATGTCAATAGTGATACTCGTCACTACTCTGTAAGGTAGGTGTAATCACGCCATTTTACAGCTAGGGAAACCGAGGTTCCGGTAGGAATAACTTGCTGACGGTCACACGAAGTCGTGGAGCTGTGATGTTAATCGGTTCTGACTGGTCAAAGCCCAGTGGTAAAACAGCTAGATGGTTAAGTGCTTTGGCTCTGAGGCGTCACCACTGAGGTCCAGCTGTTGACTCTCCTTCTTCTTGTCTTCCAGTGTCCTTGCAGGTTTTCTGCAAAATGGACATTCTTTCAAGTTCAAAGTCAAAAAACAAACAGTGCTTCAGTCCCATCATGCAACAGTATACTGCTTCTTGGTAACAGGTCACTAAGTCCAACCCACACTCAGGAAGGATTATACAAGGACCCCAATACCAGGACGTGAGGCTCATGGGGTCCCACATCCAAGACTCCAGTCTGTTCCCATGGTCAAGGTCCCCGTCATGTGCAAAACACAATCGCCGCCTCCCGTAGCTCTCCAGAATCTCCCAGCTGCACTGGCTCAGGTCTGGAGTGGCATGGTCTGCTTCGGGTCTAGGTGTGGGTGAGGCTCCTTGGCGTACTTCCGGTAACCAGGAGGTCTGTGAAGCCGGAGGGACGGTAGCTGCCTCGCCCTCCCAACACACACATTCGGGCGGGGGGCAGGCATTCCTGGTCAAGGGGAAAGTGGGAGGTGGTATCATGGGGTCCTGGTCTCCAGCCGGCCTGACGTGCAGCGAGGCAGGTGTTGGCAGTGCCTTGACTGGGTCTCGAAGCTCCTGGCTCCACCTTCTGGGCTCTCGGTTCCGTCCTCTGAGTCATCCATCCTTTTCCATGAAAGGTAGCACGTGTTTGCGGCTGAGTGGTTTTCTCAACCTTCTGCCCGGTGGGATTTGGAGGGTCCGTCTGCCTGCTTTCACATCTTCATGCCGCTCAGTCTAAGCTTCCAGTGTTCTGCCAGAGTGATCCCCCAAAAGCTTTGAGGGCCTCCTGCGAATCTCCTAGGAGCCCAGCCACACATCCTTAAGTTTCCCAGAGTCCCTGCTACTTGACTGAGGGGACCCACAGGCCACCTTTAGTCTCTGTAAAGGGGCTGTATTGTGTCTGAATGATACTCAGAGGCACCAGCCTTCGTCTTTCTGAGTTCTTCACAAAACTTTGTAGAACCGCACCCATACTTTCATCTGGACGTGCTGTAAGATTTGAGATTTTCTCAGAAGCTGCTTCTTCATTGTGTATCTTTTGCACTTTGGAGAGGCTTCTGTCACGTTCATCAGAAGTAAGGTGCGGGGTCCAGCCCATGATCCAGGACCAGGAGGTGGGATCCTTGGGAGCCGTCCTAGAGGTTGCTCACCGCACACATCTCGGCTGAGGGTAGGCTTCGTACGCATGGAAGCACCCGATATGTGCTCTCTTCTGTCTGCCCTCATTTACTCAGTCTTGGGAGTGTGAGATTCCCCTGTTGTCCGGTGTAGCGGCAGCCTTTTCCTCTTCGTCACGGTGTAGAATTCCACTGCCTGAATATATCTCAATTAATTTTCCAATGGTTGGATGTTTGGATGGCTTCAGATTTTGGACTGTTAGGATTGGAGCTTCCGTGCACATTCCTGTCCAGCCTTTTGCCAAACATATGTTCACGTGTGTGTCCGTGTACACCTAGGCGTGGAGTGGCTGGGCGTAGGGTCCACAGGCATTCTGTGTGAGTGGTTACCGCGGCGGCGATCCAAAGTGTCCCTCCGTGCACTCCGTTGCCTGTGTGGGAGAAGAGGGTCCGGTCTGCAGCCCTCAGCTCCCGGGGCGCACATCAGAGGTTTGACTTTCTTCGCTGCCAGCTGGAGATTTCCCTGTTTCAGCTCCAGTATGTCCGTCACCTATTGGACATCTGCTCGCCAGCCTTCGAGATTTCGTTCCAGTCTTCTTCTATGCACTGTCTTGGTTCTTGTGTGTCTTTTCCTGTTGCTCCAGCAGGGTCCTGGAAAGGAGCAAAAGCAGGCACGCACTTAGCCCGTTGACCTCGTCTAGGAATCCTGCTCTGGTCTTTGTGTCTCCCACGATGTCATCCTTTGTCCGGCCTCCCTCTCCCCTCCCTCCCTTTCCCTCCCCCTCCCCCTGCCCCACTCCCTCTTTGCCTCCCTTCCTTCTTTCCTCCCGAAATAGTAACTGACGTTCAAACAGTCTTGCCTAGGGATTTCTCCGTATTCTACAGTCTTTTGGCAAACAGTTTCCAAAAATGCTTTGTAAACACCATCTCCAGTAGCTGAGATTATCCCATTGTTTGTTGAAATCCACTGCAGCTGTTAGACTTTGAAATTGTTTCCAGTTTATGTTCTCGTAATAAACTCGAGCTTACTAACCATAGACGCACAGTGGAGACTGCGGCTTCTTTTCGTGGTTGGTAGGGGCTGGGGCTTATGGTAGGGCTGTGTCCAAAGACAAAGACAGACACGGAAGAGGTTAAAATCAGCCGCAGCACAGCTGGCATCTGGACGATGTAAAAAAATAATTTTTTTTGAGAAATGAAAATGTTTCTGGGGCGAGAAGCAGACGGATTTGAATCTGGGCCATTAGCCCAGGGAACCGTTTCGAGGTTATATGAAATCTTGAGGTGACGGGTTCCTGCCAGAAAGACAGATACCAGAAGACAACCGTAGCAATGTGAGATCCGGCGGCCAGCAAATGAGCCCTTGCCAAGCTCCAGGTGTGTGCCCAGCGTTTTCCATGTGCTGCCTCGTCTGTTGATCACAGCAACTCTGTGGTGCAAGCACTGTCATCCCCAGGGTGCAGAAGACAGAACTGAGGCTCAGAGAGCTTGGCCAATTTGCCCTGAGTTACAGAGACGATCTCCGCCGAATCTGGACTCCCAGCTAGGGCTCTGTGACTTCCATGTGGAGCGCCCAGAGGAGAGTCCTGCAGGGAGATGCAGAGACATCTGGCGGGGCGGGTGATGGCGGAAGCTCGTTTCTTACAACCCTGCTTCCTCTCCTGGATCCCGGGAGATGGAACAGGACGCAGGTGTGCATGTAGACACACAGGGCTGCTGGGGGAGGTAGGCAGGCACAGTGGGGGGGCACCGGTTCACTGCCCTCCCACCCCCAGCCCACTGCTCGGCCTCCTTGGGCCTTGGCTCTGCCACCTCTCCAAGCAGGGGGTTGAGGAGCGACCTCTCCCGGCACCGACGTGCTTACGTGCTGACTCGTGTGCTCTCGTAGGAACAAAAGCGGATCTTGGAGACGGGCATCACGGGTCCCGAGGGCCACGCCCTGAGCAGGCCTGAAGAGGTAAGGACGCCCCCGCTTGGACGTGGCTTTGACATTGCCAGATGCTCGCCCCATGCTGACCCAGCCGGGGGCCCCAGCTCCTTCTGGGGAGGGATTCCCAAACCATCTTGCTGTCCCTGGGATTCATGGGGGCTGCACGTCAATCAGAGGTGGTGGGAAGAGATGCTTCAGTGTTCAAACAGGATAAAAGTCCTTACCAAGGCCTGGGCGTGGTGGTGTGCACCTGGGATCTCAGCACTTTGTGAGGCTGCGGCAGGGGATCACTTCAGGCCAGGAGCTCAAGACCGGCCTGAGCCACGTAGCAAGACCTCGTCTCCTTAAAAGAAAACCCAGAGTAGCTGGACATGGTGACCCGTGCCTATAGTCCCAGCTACTCAGGTGACTGAGGTGGGAGGGTCGCCTGAGCCCAGGAGCTCGAGGCTTGCAGTGAGCTATGATCATACCACTGTACTCCAGCCTGGGTGACAGAGAAGCCCTAGACTCTGGAGAAAAAAAGAATCCTTACTAAGGACTTTGTGTGTTAGATAATTAGAAAGTGGAGCTGGGAGCTACGTGTCCCAAGCCCGGCACTCAGGAGACAACTACCTCTGCCTGCTGTGCTCCCAAGAATTGAAAGTGGATGAATTCCCCTGGGGGTGGCGGTGTGTGTGTGTGTGTGTGTGTGTGTGTGTGTGTGTGTGCACGCAGGGAGGGGGACAGCAGGAGGGCAGGCAGATTGGGCATGGAACAGAGTGGACTAGGCCCCCTGGAATCCATCCTTTGCATTGAGGATATTGCTGGTGTCCTCATCAAGCCATCCACACATCTCCTGGACCTGTGCTGTATGCTGGGGGCACACGACATGGCTAGACCGGCTTCTTGCTCTGAGGGGCTCTTGATCAGCCCAGTGCTCCAGTGAGCTCTGGGGCCAGTGACAGGTCACGAGCTGTTTGATCCTGGCCCATGGTGAGATCAGGGCAGAACCAGAGACAGCGTTTACAGACTTTAAAAGTGCTTGCTTAGAAGGCTGAGGTGGAAGGATCGCCAGAGCCCAGCAGGTCAAAGCTGCAGTGGCTATGAACGTGCCCCTGCGCTCCAGTCTGGGCGACAAGAGTGAGACTCCAACCCGCTCCCAAAAAGTGCTTGCATGCTGCCACATCCAGGCGTGTGACAAGTGGCTTTACCCTGGAGAGCAGGGCGGGGTTCTGTTTAGGTGTTATCAGACTCACATTTATAATTTTTCCCTTTTATATAGTAGATTCTTTCTGCTGGCCGCATTCAGTGAAAGAAAACGGGAGGGCAGGGGCTGAGGGGAGTCCTGGGAGCTCAGGTGGGTGGTGTCTGTGCCCTGCCCTGCCCTCCCGTGACGTGCTTGTGGTCGTGTTCAGCTGGAAGCCGAGGCCGTGTTCCGGGCCATCACCATTGCCGGCCGGATCAACTGCCCCGTGTACATCACCAAGGTCATGAGCAAGAGTGCAGCTGACATCATCACCCTGGCCAGGAAGAAAGGTATTTGCGGGCCCTCGGCCTCCTGGAGGCGGCTGGGCCCTGGGAAGGGGCTGCCCCGCCGATGCCCGCTCGCCCTCAAAGACAGAGACCTGCCAGGAGCTGGCAGCCGGAGCTTGTGGGCCTTGAGAACATTCTGGAAAGGAGGCTAGACATGGACAGGACGTAGGGCGTGGAGACAGTTGTATAGGTTTGGCTTCTGATGTGTCACGTGCCGCCGTGTGACCTCGTGCAAGTCAGGGACGTGTTCTGAGCCTGGGTGTCCTCATTTGTAGCTGGGGTGAGGCTCCCTGCCTCATGGGACCCAAATGGGCTGGGAGATGATGACAATAGTGTCCAAATACCAAAAGCAATAACAGCATGCAAAAGGCTGCTGAGTGCATCAGCTGTCGTGATCCCTGCAGAGCACGGGGCGGGGGGCTGAGGACGTGTGGGGAGGTGTGGGCCCGGACGCTCGAGGTGTCTGCGGTGCGAGTGGCGATGCCTGCGAGGATGGCCGATGCCCTGGCTTTTAGCCAGTCCTGTTCTCCCTCCTCATCTTCCGGTTGGTGCCATTGACATCTCCCTCGAGAGACCGTTTTGCTTTTAACTGGGCTCGTGTGTTTGCCACTCCCCCCCCCGCCAAGGTCCCCTAGTGTTCGGCGAGCCCATCGCTGCCAGCCTGGGGACGGATGGCACCCACTACTGGAGCAAGAACTGGGCGAAGGCGGCGGCATTCGTGACCTCCCCTCCCCTGAGCCCGGACCCCACCACACCTGACTACTTGACTTCCCTGCTGGCCTGGTGAGAACCGAGAGAACGTGCGGCTGGGAGGCGGCGGGGCCTTTGGGGGAGGAGAGGGATGGTGGGAACCCCCAAGCTGGTGCAGACGCACTGTTTGGGGGCGGTCTTGGCCCAGAAATCTGGGAGGTCGGCACCCCATGCAGGGACCACCTGAACACCTGTTGCATCCAATAATTCACGTCTGTTGACTCCCTCCTGTTCATTCAACAACCGTTTAGGCACCCACAATGTACCAAGCCCCCAGGGTTAAGGATGTAAGACCAGGCTGTGTCACCTTGGTCATGGCATGTCACCTATAGACACCTATAGTGTCAGTTTCATTCAGTGTACTCAGTGCAGGGAGAATACAGGGCCTGCACAGAGCCGGCTGTGACCTGGAACTTAGCTCTCCACAGGTGGGCACTGCTGCCTGCAAAGCACCTACCATGCTCCAGGCACATAGTGGGAGTGCAGACACCTTCGCACCTGTTCTGTTCATCGGCCACGGCGAGGGAAGAACGCTTAGTGCCAGCTGGGCCCCATGATGACAGTAAGGGGTGAGGTGCAGGCTGTTCTAGAAGCAGAGATGCACATACAGAACTGACCCGGTATGCAGAAGGCTTCATGGAGGACATCAGGACTGGGGCTTGTGCATGAGTAGGAGTTTGCCTGATGGGCGAGGATCAGACAGGCTTCTTGGATGAAGGAACCATGAGTTTCAAGCAAAGGAGGGCAGGGGTGTGAAGCCACGTGGAAACCTCTGTCCCCAAATGACTCAGGAACGCTTGACTTGCGTGTCCAGGGACCTCCTGGACATCTGATGTCTGGTGAGTGACTCACGTTTCCTAAGTCCGAGAAGGATGCCAGGTCTTCCCTCACAAAGCAGCTGCCCATCTCGGAAGTGGCAAGAGCATGTACCGAAGACCCCGGAGTCTGATGGTGTCTCATGTCCGTGGCTGCAGCCGTCCTGGCTCGGGCCGCCATCATCATTGGCCTTCTAACACCCCTTTCGGTTCCCTATGGGTGCCCTCCCACCCACCCACTCCTGTCTGCTCTTGCCGGACTCCCAGACGTTTAAAACCTAGGTCAGGCCAAGCCACCCCTCTGCTCAGAAAGCCCCTGTGAGCTCTCT
>CAUYQG010194382.1:0-20377 GCA_963574415.1 Tarsius wallacei
TTTTGAGTCGGAGTCTCACCCTGTCGCCCAGGCTGGAGTGCAGTGGCATGCTATGCTCACGGCCACTGCAGCCTCGACCTGCTGGGCTCAGTTGATCCTTCCACCTCAGCCTTTCAAGTAGCTGGGACTATAGGCATGCACTACCACGCCCAGCTAATTTTTTGATTTATTGTAGAGGTGAGGTCCCATCAAGTTGCCCGGGTTGGCCTTAAACCCGTGGACTCAGGCAATTCTCTTGCCTTGGGCCTTCCAAAGTGCTGGGATTATAGGCATGAGTCACCACGCCCGGCCTGAAGGCAATATTCTTTAAGCAATCCCTTCCATAATCTGGCTGTATTTGGAGGGAGTAGGTAGAACCCTGGCTGTTGCGTGCTTACAGCAGGTTTAAGATGAAAACAACACAGTGAGTTTGATGTTCTTCCACTCTGTTCACAACATGCCTTGGGCTATCCCCGTGGGGTTGTTACATATGGCATATCTGAGGACAGGTTTTCGTCACAAGCATGAGCCCCTCATGTTCGGGTACATCAGTGACTTCCGACAGACCTTGATTCCCCAAGATCCCCAAAGCCCAACATCTTTCAAAAGAACTCCAAAACAATTTGCTTCTCGGCTCACTTTTGGGTCTATATGAAGGTCACAGACCTTTACTTTAGGAGGAAAACCCCTCTAGAACAGGTGGGGCACAGGACATTCAGCCCCATGTCACACGCAGGTGAGACCCCTCAAGTCTAGGCAACACCACACGACCCCAGGAAAACTAGCACAGAGCAGCCCAGATACCACCAGGAACATCTTTAAGGTCAGCAGGGCATTTTTGGTTTTGCTAATGTAGGTGGGTCTGTCCATCTCTGGTGGCTTTTTGGGGCTAGTGGAAAATTTCACATTAATACTGTAAATACTGCACCATATTTTGACACCTGCTACATTTGATGCAAATGCAGGAATAAAACCGTGTGTGCATAATGAAAAACCATTCGTTTTTCCCTTTCCCATCCCAGCAGGAACGGAAAGCAATTCCAAGCCACTCTGCAAATGCATCCAAGGTTAGGGATTTTGGAGGGAGGGGCTGGCCAACATCACAAACCCCAAATCACTGAAGCATTTCAGTAGACTGACTCACTCAAAATAATAATTTAAGGAAAAAGGAAAAAACCTTCAGAGGAAAGCCTCATGAGATTTGTAAGAGTTCCAGTACAGAACAGGTTATTTCCAGAACCACCTCAGAGAGGCTTATCACGTTGTCCTCAATCTCGGAGTGGGCTCCAGGTGGCACACCCACCCAGTGATCCCCATGCAATGAGGGTCAGGCGGCTCAAAGCCACCCCGGTGTGGTCACAGTCAGCACTCAGCCCCTTGCTGTGATCTAAGCTTGCAATGGCAATAGAGTCTCTGGATGATATCCATATTTCTGTCCATGCCACCCCAGGCTCCTTCCAAAAGTCCATCCTCTCTTCCCTTAACCCCACCGCCACTATCCTCCCTGTGGGCTTCTTGGCCTTGCTGCCTATAAAACATCCTAAAGCCCAAGGTCCAGCAGGCCCTTCCTCCCCAGGATCCTTCTAGCAGGTAGACCTATACCCAGGAGGACTCGTCATTCTTCTCTCTCTCCCTCAGTGTCTCCAAGTGAAACCCTCAGCAAGGCCCTCCCCAGACATATCTTGGAAAAGATTAATCTCCCAGATTAACTGAATGGGCTCAAATATAAAAATATTTTTTAAAAACAGTAGGGTCGTTAAAGAGTGACAGATTTAAGCGCCATCTGGGCTCGCTGGTCAGGGTGGCGCGAATTCCATCAAACGGCTGAACGGTGCGCGATCTGAGAATCCCATCTGTTTTATCTAACATGAATCAGTCCAACAGTTTGGCCATTTTGATGTTAGAGTTGTTTAAAGAAAACCATGGGCATATGATACCTCCTCTAAACTTCTAGAATGCAAAATGTATACTTGTTATCACAATTAAAGACAGAAATTAAGCTTGATTCGATTCTAAGAGAGGCCCCAGTGAAATTCCAAATAGACTTCTTATCATAAAAATAATTATTGCCCCAGAAGAGTGTTGTTGTTTCTTTTTAAACCTTTGGGACCATATGTGGAGACTTTCCTTAGGGTTAGCATGGGACAGTTTAATAATTTTTTTTTCACTAAAAACTATATTGATAAGATTTTGGATCTTGTATAATAGTTTTTTGTTTTAATTCTCATTTTAATTCCTCTTCCTCTGCTCCCTTCAACCAGAGTATTTCTATGAAAATAATATGAAAGTATCATTATGAAAAATATTTATGAATATCATTTAGATAATTTTAATTATTCTTAAGAAACATGTATTTATTCATTTATTTTTATAACAAGGTCTTTTCCTAGTTTTTACAAATTGCTTTTAGTCTTTAGCACTTTGGACTGCTTCCCTGTCTTGCTGTGCTATAATCATTCTTAGAAACACCAATCAGATTTTCCTGACCCCAATACTAAAGTTCTGTTTCTGAATGTTGGCAGTGAATTGCCCCCAAATATCTGGCTGCTTGGTTTTTAACATTAAGAAGAAGAAGGAAAAAAACATTGTTTTTAAGATAAAATACATTTTGGCCATTTTGAGATTCTGTAGGGAAAAAAATCATATTTAACCAGACCACCTTTTAATTGGAAAACATTCTTCTGCTATGATATTGTGATTACAATATCTGTCTTTAAAAATAAGGAAAGAGGGTTATTTTCCTATTATAGCATTATGCTGTAATCATGGGGCATATTATGGTATTTTATAAACACGAGGAAACTAAGCAACCATAAGACCAAGAGTGCTGCAACTGAGCACCAAAAAGAGAATTGCTCATTATTACATGATTGTATTCTCCTGTTTCTTTTCATTGTTTATAGATATCGTGTGGAATCAAAATACCTTCTTCAGTCCCAATTTTGTGTTGTGTTTTCTAGCCATTTTACATACCAAATATATTTCTTAAAACAGAATTCTCTGTTTTCTGGTAATACAAAGCTGGCACTATGTGGCATGTTAAGAAAATGTACATTCATTGTTTCTCCATCTATTAAACCAGGATAATACTATCTTCCTGTAGAAGTCATTCAAAGATCACATGTAACAATGTTTGTAAAAGTACATTAAAATTATAAAATGCCATGCAAAGGGAAGAAAGTCTTAGTAGTTGCAATAAAAACAATATTTGAATGAAACAAAACTATAGAAAAATAAACCATCCATTCTCCAAATCTCCCTTATGAGTAATTAAGGAATCATGTTTATCTGGATTATTTCTAAAGCAGCATTTCACAATTGGCTTTAAAGTATCCACTTCAGGGAATTAAGAAGATTCCAGAGAAAAATTATGTCTGCATTTAACAGATGTTAAAATGCAAAAGAAAACAGTCAGAAACGTTATTCCTAAAAATTTCTTCAGGATTCTAAGAGCAGGAAAACTTTTGTCCAAGGGGACTGGTCCCAGAGCCGCATCGGCATCAAGCTCAATATCTACGACACTGACTTATCCCGGCAAATGGCAGTGGTCAAGAGTTATAATCCACTTAGGTCATTGACTAAAGCAAATGCTGGGACCACTGACTTTTTCTTTTTCTTGTGAGCCTATAAAACAGATCATAAAAAGAGAAAACTTTTGATGGATAAATGAATGCTATTTGCAAAGTTCTTACGCAGAAAACCTGTACTGATGATTGCAGTTGTATTACATTTGCAGTGTATCCCTCCCTGAGTCACCTGAAACAAAAGACCTGGGCTCCAGCACCAGGCTCCGGGTTCACCCTTCCCCTCTCTCCTGGTAAGCACGCCTGCAATATGCTCTGGAATAGCAGTAGTAAAATGGGATCCCTTGGAGCACAGATTCAGAGAAAATGGAGCAGCTCAGGTTGGCCCTGTGAGATGCCAGCTGGCTTCTGCACAAAGGTGACAAGCTCTCTTTGTTTGCTGCTAATCCCTTTAGCTTTCTTAGTGTCCCCAAGTCACACAGACATGGGCTGGACACTTCCATCAGGTAGACACAGTATTGATGGCTGGTCTCAACGGCAGGGCAGCACGGTACCCAGGTCCCTAGGTGTGCCCCTGACTCCACGCCGGGCACACCAAAGAAGGGGTGGGCTATGCTTCCTTACAAGATGGTTTTGCTGCCCAGCAGTGGAATGTGAGGACACACTAGGCCACGGGATGGGGGTGGGCAGCAGTGAGCGCTGTGGGTAGAAAGAACAAGCAGTTACTGTTGAGGGAGAACCACTGCAGAGACAGTCTTCCTTGGCCAGGTAAAACGGCCCTGATCAAGCGCCACAAGCTCAAGGACGCCAACTGGAAAACGTTATTATTTATACCCACGCATGGGGTTAGTAGCAAATATGTCCCGTTTGCTCCAGTTCCAGACATTGCTCAATCGATGGATGCATATCTTTAGGGTTTACAAAGTAGGAGAAAATATTCCTCTTGGGGTTTACCTATGTAGCAATAGGAGCAAAGAGAAGTGACGCGCTTTCAGTGCCTCATGTTTATTATAGCAATTCCTTGACAAATACTCGTATTTTGAAACCATGTTCATTAGCCATATCTTACTCTCGGCATCTGGATGCACTTGAGTACTTTTATTTAACCTTTGTTTAAAGAAAATATTCAGTGTCCCGCACCCAGCCTGAGAGGATTCCTCTTTGTACCAGCAGTGACCATCTCAGAGCTCAGCACTGTACTGGAAGTCCCTGGACGGTAGCCCGTTGAAAAGTAAACAGCAACAAACCATGTTACAAGAGAGACCCACGCCAACAAACGAACAAGGAAAGTTCCGGTGCCAACTGAAAAACACTTAACTCCTAATAAGGTCTCATTATCTCTCACCAAAACTGGTATAATGCTCAGTGAGAATGGGGAAATAATTTTATAAATATGTATATTTTATACGTTATCAAATCGAACAGTGGCAAAGGCTAAAGTAAAGTAGTATTACCCATTTGTTCACAATTCTGTACTTTTAAATGGGATCACTTGTCAAATTTGTTACTAGCAATACTAATGGAAAAAACATCCCTTCAAAGAGTCTTTTATTTTCAACTCCCTATGACAAAAACAAAGTTTTAAAGACATGGAACACATACATCTATTTTTTTAAAGTATAAATTCAACAAAGTAGAACCAATGGTCTATCATCAGTAGCTAATCAGATTCTCTACGAAAGTAGATATAGGGAAGAGATTTAGAATCTATATTGGCTTAAGAGAACCGGTGAAATTCAACTTCCTTTTTAGAAAAAACACTATGAATAGCTTGTGTCAGATTTTTTAAAAAATGATTCTGAGCGATCACATTTAGTCAACTTACTAAAAATCACACGGCACAATTAAATCTGTGCTGAGATGGATCTTAAAGAATCCGAAACTTTTAAAATTTTGGTGAGTTTTAGTAAAAGCATCACAAAGTAAAAGACCAACAGAGTAAACCACTTTAAAGGGACAAAATAGCCAGGAAAGGTCACGGAGCCAAGCGGGTCAACAAAGTCCTTCTTCCCAATTTGGGGTCATTCTTCCCTCCAGCACTGATTGGTCTCCCAATAAATTCCACATTAGCTCCTCCCTTCAGCTGCGGCAGAAACACTTGAACTGCCTTCTCGCTCCACAAAAGTTTAGTTTGCTGATTGGGCCTGAAACAAAGGGAAGACAGCGGGGGCACAATTTATAAGGGGGCAGGGGAGCCTGACAGGCTATTGTGCTCTGGAGGCATCCACAAGCTGTTAATTCTATTTTAACATCGTTAATAAGACTGTTAACACATCAGACTTTGTTTAGAGACCTTGAAAACATCAACAAACTATCAAACAACCCACCTGAAATAAAATAGTATCCACTTTGGAAACATCAAAATCAAACTTAAAAAAAAAAAAAGTCCTTAAAATGAAAAGACTAAAAAAGAAAAAATGAAACTTATTTCTGTAAAATATACAAAGACCCCAAATTCCTATGTTTAATACACTTGAAACACCCTTTTTATTATTTCGATTATATCATCTTCAATCTATGGGTTTTCGAAATGAAAGTTTTATCAAAATTGAATCATTTCCTTATGCTATGCAAAAAGGGATGAAAAAACACATAAATGTACAGGCTTAGTAACATTTAAAGTGAATAATTAGTCTGACAAATTATCAGCAGTTAAATTTGCAGCATTAGAAAAATGCAAGAGAAAAATGTTTTGATCTCAGTCTTTAAAGAATTAGAACAATGCATTACAAAGGGGAAGTTTTTCTACTGTGCCCTCAGGTTTTTTTACTCATGTAAAAAAAACTTGAGTAATTTCAGTGAGAGTAAAAAGTTCTAATTCATGGTTTAAGGAAAACACAATTTTCTGGGAATTCTTTTACTCTTTTTTTCTCTTTTGTTTCACTTTGCTTAATTTTAGATCAAGACTTTTCAAAGTAAAAAGTATTGTGCTTAAAATTAAGGAGACCAAATAACTAGGGAATCAACGTTCAACAATCAATATTGTTAAAGAAGAAATTATTTGAATTTTCTGATGTGAATGTATGTTTTGTCAAACTTTTTTCAATTAAAATAGCATATTTCCTATTGGGATGGTCTACTAAAATCATTGTAATTGACATTTAACTATCTTTTCATTTAAAAAAAAAAACCCAACACGGCAAGGAACTTAGTAGTAAGATTTTTTAAAACATTTTTTTTGAACACTGTGGGTATCTGAAATCTGAAAAAGCCCTGAAGTGCTTTAGATTTTAACACACTGTAATACGCATCTGTACATGTTAATTTTAAATATTCCTGTGATTTAAAGGAACGATTATTTAATGCCCTTGACAGCACTGGTGAGGAAAATTATAAAAGTGAGAAATTAAGACAGAATAAAATTATGGAGAAGCTTTTAGAAGAGAGCAAAGAATTCTAGGGAATATTTGTAAATTTTGACCACTTTGAGTGTGGCTGTTTGTTGGAGGCCGTTGTTGGATTAGGCCTGGGGGAGATACAAATGTTAAGACTAGAGAGACTATCCACAACCAAGGATGTTAATATGAGAACACAGGAGTATAAACTTAGGGGTAAATGCACAGCGACTCTAAATGCATCTCCCCATTGAACACAAGACAGAGACTGTTCTCAACAGGTCAAACAACCAATGAGCAGACGCTGGTACGAGGCACAGGGACTTCAGGCGACACAGTTCGTGAAAGCATCAATCACCACACGTTTAAAAAAGTGGAAACCGAGGCAGCTACCCTGAAGGATGACCGACAGAGGAATAATATTTGGCTATCACTGTTCAATTGCCTTTCCCAAATACAATGCCGAGCTTGTTTCTCTGGCTCCCTACCATCTTTCATGTTTCAGATACACACATTTCAATCCAAGTATTTCAGTT
Organism: Tarsius wallacei; assembly: GCA_963574415.1. Classification (NCBI taxonomy): domain Eukaryota; kingdom Metazoa; phylum Chordata; class Mammalia; order Primates; family Tarsiidae; genus Tarsius; species Tarsius wallacei. Next base: position 7,375 of record CAUYQG010194382.1, read on the forward strand.
GCCATAACAACTTCATAAATTTGTTCTCAGATGTCCTTTTTAATCACGTCATTTAAAACAAGCTGGACGCGTCGGTAGAGTGCCTCAATTTATTCCATTCGCACCTAGCTCGTGAGAAGTCGGGTATTTGTTTCTTTTTGCTAAGACGCTCAAACACCTGAAAATAATGTCACTATCTCCTCTCTCTCCATGGGCAAAGGAGGTTTTTTAAAAAATGTGTTTGTGTGTAGCATTATGAAGTTTTTAAAACCCAGGTGATAGAATGCCCAGAAACTGTCCCCGAGCTAACCGAAGAGAGACTGCTCCCACCACCGCCACCCAGGTCTCTCCAGCAGGCCCTACCTGGAGAGTACTGCTTTATTTCCAGATATCAATTATTTATGCCACCAAACAGGTTTTTGATAGAATCCTCACGGTTTTAATTGGCTTCTGGTGACTATTACTACATAGTACCTTTAAAATATCATCTACCTTACGATAGGAAAATAAAACTATGCTAATATGTAACAGTTCCAACAGCATGCATTAATTTTTAAACTACTCCCAGATGTTTTAGGACTTCATGCCAATAAAGTATAAGGCACAGGATCCCTGGCATCGCTAAATAAATGACTTTTGCCAACATCAACAAGCAAACAACAGAAAACAGGATGCCACCAACAAATGGAAAAGGGGTGTCAAAAAATTCAAGTCCGGCTTTTTGCATATGTAGTGAATCCAAAGGCACTTCCCCAGCAAGTATTGAAATGCACAGATAAGAACACAAAAGGCCTTGAAGTAGTCTGGAGGGTCACAATTTGCTATGAAACCCAGCAGATGGAAACCTGTGAAAAGTCCTCTTAACTGAACTTTCGCTTGAAATCAAGGGGTCATGCGCAAGTTAGGCCGGTCAATGACTCTGGACAGTCTTATTTGTAAATTGCACTATCAGTGTGCCAGATGAGAAGGAGATCCACTTGAGCCTAGGGGATGAGTTGGAGGAGGAAAAACACTGTTCAGAACCCCTGTCTGTGGGAAATTAAAAAGCAGGGTGAGGGTGAGGGGCATGGGCCTAAGGGACAGCAGAGAGTAAATACTGGTCATGTTCAGGAGACAGCACAAAAACAGGCGATGTAAAAAGTTGGCCCTTTCTCTCCAAAAAGTGCTGAGCGGCTCGTCCCTTGCGACTCGGGGAAGCCCTCTTTCAACGATGCAAAAAGCGAAGAGAAGGCAGTGGGCGCCTTTCCCTTTGCATGCTCAACTAGGAGCCGGCCGCGGCAAGGGCGCGCTCGGTCTGCTGCGCCCGAAAGATGCACAGGCTGGGCGGCGGGGTCTCGGGTCGCAAAAGAAGAGGCTCTGGCGACACCCACAGCCCCGGCAACACGGTGCAGCTGCGGGGGCCGCTTCGGGCGGGGGCGCCTTTCGGTTTGTTTTTCTTGCATCCACCCGACCGACCCCGGGGCCGAAGCTCCCGGCGGCCCGGCACGCCCGCCCCCCGCCCCCGCCCGTGGCCGATCGCGGGGGCCCGGCCGCCCCCGGCCCGCCGTTCAAAGGGCCGGGAGTCGCAAGGCGGGGAGGGCCGAGCGAGGGCGAGGGGTGCCGGGGAGGAAAGCCCTCCGGCCGGCAGCAGTCCTCGGAGGCTCGGGGCTTCGCCCTGGTCCTCCTTCCCTCGCCCCTCCGGCCGGGGGGGCGGGACCAGCACTTCAAAGGGGAGACTTTGGGGTGCGGGGAGGGTCGCGGTGGATCCTCGCTCTGTTCGGCAGCGCGGGGCACCAGGTGGCCATCGTGGTCGCCAGGTCTCACGTCCTCGCTCTGGAAAAGCCCACGGCACCTCGCGTCTCCGAGTGGGCCTGCCGAGGAAGCCGTCGGGGCTGCATGCGGAGCGTGGCGACCCCACGGCCTTCCCCGGGCGCCGGCCCTTCGGAAGCCGTGCGCGGGCCCTCCGCAGAGGGGCGCGCCGGCGGCTGCGGCCTCCCCGGCAGACTGGCATCCTGGCATCCCTTTGTCCCCGGCAGCCCCGCGCCCACTCCTGCGGTGGGAGGGGGCCGAGGGGCCGGGCACGCGGGCAGGGCGGGCTGGAGCCCATCGCCGAGTCGATGGAGGGAAACCCCGGAGGGCAGGGTGAGGAGGCGCTCTGCCAGGGACTCGGGCTCTGCCTGGGACTCAGCGAAACAAGGAGCTTCAGGCCAGCGCCTCCTAAGGAAAGCAACTTGGCTTCTGTTCCTGGGAAGAGCAAATGAAGAAACTAGCCTGAGACCACTATTTACAGGCGAACCAAAGCAGGGCCGCTTAATTCACTCAATTACAAATCTTAATTGCTCAAAACACAGCAGCTAAGTTTAGAGAGTGCTTCAAAGGCCTTCACACCGTCACTTGCAGTACAAAGTGCAGGCAATATTTCCTCAAAAAAAATGTTCGGGATCAAGGATCAAGTCAGAACTCTACCTTAATCTTCTTTTAAAGGGTTTAATTTTTTTCCACCTCCTCTCCTCCAATTAGGTCAGAATTTAGGTAATGGTATTACATTCTAACTACAATCCATTTATTTTACTGCCTTTTAAAAAGAAAGAAAAGATGGGAGAAAGACATTTGTGCCTTAATCCTAAAAAACCCCAAATCTGAATTTAAAAGAATAACCTTACTCAACAATTATATGGAAAGTCAAGACATTTTTTGAAAGAGCTATCAAAAGACAATATTTGTATAGAATTGGGGCATGAGCTGGGAGCCTGACACAGCACAACCATTGTGTTTTCCACTAGTTTTGTTTTGCTCTATACAGCTGTGTTTTCACAGATGCAAAGCCATGTGTCTCCACCAAAAGGTTTAGCCCTCCCTTCAGATGTGAATGCAGATCAAAGGTTCAAACGCAGAAATACAAGATCCTTTTCCCTTTGGAACATGTTTTTATTTTTCTGCAGTGGCTGCAAACCAGAATTTCCATCTGCTGTCCTTCTGCAGTGTACAGGTTAACCTTAGCAGTGGGGCTCGGAGCACTGTTATCTCAGCTAAGAAGTGCACAGATGAACCACGTCTGCATGCACCATCAGAGCAGCTCCCCAAGATGTCCAGGCAGCTACGGAAGAATTGAGCCAGGCAGGAGCAGAATCCATTTCAGTTGACATAGGGAAATTAATTTTTATTTCTGTGCAACATCAGACCAGACGACAAATTTAAGATGGGGTTTTGCTTTTACACCACACACACCTTGGTAAAGAGAATAACAGCAACTGTGATTTCCTGTCTGTCCCTTCTCCCTCCCAGCACCCAGCAGTATGCAGTGAGACATTTGGCATCTGAATGTCAGCTTGCTGAAGATCCTCTAACAGCAGAAAATGACTTATTAAAATAACTCATTGATTTGAAACACACTTCGCTACTACTTACCCACCCTTAATTTTGAATGGAAATATTTTTAAACATTTGCTGCCTATTATTCTTTTTAATCACTCTTATCCCCTCAATTTCCATTCCTCTTATCAAACATAACCTCAGAATGGTTGAAGAGAGAAACGCGTTTCCCTCTGGCACCTACTTAAAAAATGGATGTACTGCCATGTAAACATTGGCTTAGGAGAATCATCAAAACGCAGCAACGCAGCTAACAAGGTGGGAGCCTTTGAAGATATTTTTGCCAGGTTTTAAGGTCACTGAATATTGAGAGAAAAAGAGATAGAGAGAAAAATGAACTAGAGAGACGTATATCTCCCAGTCTGTAGAAGATCAAGAGAGGTTAGCGGGATGAATGGATGGATGGCGCGATGACAGATACAAAGGTTTGGCCAGTTCCTTGAGAGATTTTACAGAAGCCCAAGTGGAAAATGTCATGGACGGGGTCTGAACACTAATGTGTGAGTGCCATCTAGTGGGCAGCCTAGACCTGCACCCTGGTCTACTCAGGGGCACACTCTGCCCCGTTCCCTGCCCCATGCTGGCTCACTCCAGCACTCCCCACCCTCCTGCCCAATAACTTCAGCATTTCTGCTCAAATTATGTAATCACTAAAAAACCAAAAAGCCTCAGAAAACAAGCAGGAAGAGGAACGATCTGGCTCTGAGCCGCACTGGGAGGCTTAGGGGGCTGTTTCTCCACAAAGGGTTGGCCTGACCACACCTGAGGACCAAACCCAAGGAAGCGGGGCCTCTACCATTCACGTGTGCCCACTCTCTGGAGTCCACCTGTTAACCTTTCTGTGGAAATTAATTAGCTCTATCACAGGAAGCTTGCTCACTCATAAGTATACCTTCCTAGGTGCTATGTGGAGTCAAGTCCAACGTGACGTAGGTGGTGCTTGTGTTCACACTGTGAGCCCATTCCTGCGTCTGACTCGCGGCATCCAGGGAGGGCCGTGCCGTCAGCGGATGACAGGCCCCAGAGGCAAGGCCCACACAGCTCCCTGGCCTTCAAGTACTTGCTCTGGCTGTCAGCTCCATGGCAGGCCAAGCCACCAATGTGCCACTGACTGGGCTGAGAGAGGACGCCACCCCTCCAGCCACCGGGGTGGCATCCCAGCCCAGGAGGGAGGCCCAGAGCCCACTGACCTGCATACCTGTCCCAGCCACTAGAGGCCGCTGAGCAGTCTTCCTTCTGTGAGCCACACCTTTGTGCGTGGACGCCAGGAGGGGCAGACATCATCCAGACAGTAATGAGAGGCAACACTGTAGCACAGGGTCATCACGGGTTCCTCCTCGGGCCTGGTGGGGAGGGGTTTCTGATAGCTCAGCCGGTGCACAGAGAGAGGGGGCTGTGAGCAGCGTGGGTCCAAGCCTGGCTCTGGCAAGCATCCGTGTGCGATGCTGGCAAGGTACTTAACCCTCTGGGTCTTGTGCTCATCTCATGTGAATGAGGATCCTGACACTTGTTCACAGGGTGGTATCAGAGTTAAGTGAGAAGATGAACTCCAAGCGCCCAGCTCAGAGCAGACCCAGGGTGGGGCTCAACACATATTCACTAACTGACAGAAGGGAGCTGGCCCTGGGATATGGCGCATGCCCCGCCCTGAGGAGGCCACCCGATGACTGCAGCTCTGCTCACTCCCTCCTGCCCCTGGGAAATGGGGCTCATGGGCACAGCTTGTGCTTCGGAACCCGGTTCTCATGGGAGGCAGACCTAGGCCCACAGGACGAGCTTCTCACCTGTTTACCCTGTGACCCCGACCAATCTGTGTCCTTGTCTGTAAAATGGAGTTAACATCAGGACTGAGCTCCCAGGGCCACTCTGAGGCAGAAAAGGAGGTGGGACACACGCAGCGGTGTGAGGTTTGCACCATCAGCCACGCGACTGTCCCGGCAGGACTGACATCAGCACCGGGATTTCTCGGTTATTTGTAACACGAGCTGCCTACCCTCCAGTCTCACCTGCTGGGCCCTGGCAGGGGGGATCCTTGGACATTTTAGTTTTGTTAAGATGCTACTTAATCTAAGAACTGTGACTTGTACCACCATCTGTCTCGTGGCTGGCCTTGATGTGGGGGCCATATGCTCTGCCCACTCTTATTTCCACATTGTCCTGCACACAACAATCAAGACAGAGTGGATGCAATTGCTGTGGAGACCGTGACAATGGGCCGATGATGGTGACATGGGAGCAGCGTCACACAGGGGAAAGAGACTTGGGAGCAGAAGATCTGGGTTGGACAGGCCCATCCTGCCGCGTGTGGTCCCAGTCCCAGCGGTCCCTCCTCTTTGCATCACGCATGTGTGACGTGCCAGCCTGCACATCTAAGCGCCCACCACCAGTCCACCCTCAGCTTGCCCTCAGGTCTGGGGCACAATTTCTGCCACTGCCACTATCTCTAGGGGGGACAGCCTCTCCATCTGAGTGTGTTCATGGGACAAAGTTCTGGTTGATGGGATGTGGTCAGGGTGAGCAGAAGTATAGCATGCCCCTAAGGAAGGCGCATGTGTCCCTTCTCAGTGGTGGGGAGGCCTCGGCAGCCATTGCCGAGAAGATGTGCGCCAGGTGCTAGGACAGCACAGCCACGCATGAAGTGGCCGGGGTCGTCACGGAGCCATCATATCAGCTCTGCACCCTTCCCATGCCCTAAGTGACGAAAGGGTATCATCCTTGAAGAAGTCATTGCATTTGGGGGCCTTTTTGACCACAATACCCACACCCGCATCCTCGCTCCCAACCTGAGTTACAGACCTGAGCCATGGAAGCTGGCCAGCTGGTAGATGGGCCCCCCGACCCCAGCCCCTGTGTCCTGCATCTCACTCCTTGAATGGATCTACATTTGAGCAGAAGGAACACATGAACCAAGCTACACTGCGGGTCTGCGAGGAGACTGGGCCCATCGAGAGACCCAGAGTACAAGGGAAGGTTAGTAAGAACCAGCCAGGAGAAAAAAGGAAGAAAGGGAAGCAATGAGAACAAAGGGGAAGCCAAGAAAAGGAGACGCTCACCACAGCAGCCATGGTCACACCTGGGCGACAGAGTGAGACCCTGACTCAAAAAACAAAAACAAAACAAAAAAACCCACAGCACATCCATCACGACAGTCCCATTCTGGAACATCCACAGGTGCTCCCAGCTGCCTACAGAGCCACATCGAGAATCCTTGGCCTAGAATTTAGTCTCTCCACAACCTGGTCCAGATGTACCTTCTGACCTCACTCCCATCACTCCCCGGTACAGACCCCTGCCCTTCTGACTGGCTTGTCTCCTCTCACACACTGTATATGTCCTGCCTCCCATGATTTTACTCACATAGGCCCCCTCCCAGGTCCATGCCCTGCGACTGTGCACGTGCAAAGCCCACTCGTCGTGGGAGTGTTGCTTCAGGCCACCTGCTCATCAGTTTTCAGGCTGTGTCTCCCCAGCTCGTGACTGCAGCTCCTCCCACCACTGTATTAGTCATGCAAGGTGGCCAGTATAGCACTCTTGGTAGAAAGGTATCCATTATTTTGATTATTTTTTTTTTTGAGACAAGGGTCTCACTCTGTTGCCCAGGCTGGAGAGCAGTGGCGCAAACATGGCTTACTGCAGCCTCGAACACCAGAGCTCAAGCAATCCTCCCACCTCAGCCTCTCCAGTAGCTGGGACTACAGGTGCATACCACCACACCTGGCTAATTAAACAAAATTTTTTTTTGTAAAGATGGGGTCTCGCTATGTTGCCCAGGCTGGTCTCGAACTCCTAGCCTCAAGTGATCCTCCTGACTTGGCCTACTGAAGTGCTAGAATTATAGACCTGAGCCATGGAACCTGGCCTGACTGATTTTTAAGGAGGAATAAGCTTCAGGGGTAAGTACCCTCGCCTCCAAGATCCATCCAAGGGCCTGCCTCACTTGGAGGCCTCCAAGTGGCTTCACCCATGAGTGTGGAGGAGAAAAAGGACATGACACCATTAGTGGTTCAGGTGGCATTGCTGAAACACTTGTGGCCCTTTTACTCCTCATCTGCCCATGTCTACTCTGCACCCTGCCTCCACAGGATACAGATGTAAAGCCATGTAACACCATGTAGGCCATGTAAGATTCGGCTAGAATAACATGATGCTTTGATGCATGTAAAACAAACAAACAAACAAACAAAAACACTAGTTTTTAAATAACTCCCAGTGAAGCTAGGTGCTAACTTTCTGTGATCAGTTCAAGAAAGCAGAGAGAAACCCATGTCTTTTAAGATATTAATTTAACCAGAATCCAAGTGAGTTTGGAAAAGTTCCTCAACACTGAGGATGGTGCAATGTCCCTCTTCAATAAAAGCCAAGTCGATGCTGGCTAGCAGGAACTATGGTATCATCCCTTCTCAGGGATAGCAGCATTTTAACAAAGGACTTCCTTCCTTGCTCGGAATCCCTGGCAAGTCACACCAGACAGGCCAGTTGGGGCATCTGAGTGCTACAAATGGAAGGTTCAGTTCCATGGGGAATATTCGCTGGTTATTGGCTGCCCCCCGATCCACTCTGCCTCTGGAGGTTCGCCTCATCCTCCCACAGCTCACAGGCTGCTAAGATTATTATCCAGGTACCCAGCTCTCCCAGAGCCAAAGGGTGGGCCCCAAGAGACCTGCCGGACACTCCCTCCCGGGAGCTTGAACTCTGCTCATCCTAAGCAGAGTTAAATGAAGACTGAACACAGTGCCAGCACATCACTCTGGTGGCTGAGTGGGGACATGTTAGAGCAGAGGGTTGATGCCAGCGTGCCTAGAGTGGCCTTCCTACCGAAGCCATGAGCACACGCATGTCCTTCCAGGAAATCTCCCTCTTGCCTAAGGGAGCCAGAGGTGGGTGGTGTCTGTTGCTTACAACCAAGAAGCTTAACTGATAGAAAGTCACAACCCACAATTCCATTCCATTCAAAAATATGCACATAATTCTTGTCATGTGCTTGGCACCAAGACAGGTACTGTACTTTTTTTTTTTTTTTTTTTGAGTTGGAGTCTCACTCTGTCGCCCAGACTGGAGTGCAGTGGCACACTCCCGGCCACCGCAGCCTCAATCTGCTGGGCTCCGGCGATCCTTCCTCCTTAGCCTTCCAAGTAGCCGGAACTACAGGCATGTGCTACCACGCCCGGCTAATTTTTTGATTTATTGTAGAGATGAGGTTTCGCCAAGTTGCCCAGGCGGGTCTCAAACCCGCGGGCTCAGGCAATCCACTCACCTCGGCCTCCCCAAGCGCTGGGATTACAGGCTGAGCCACCGAGCCCGGCTTGACTCCCTTATTCTATGGCAAGTTTAATCAACTCCTCAGTTTGGTGTTACTGATAACACTGTGAGCTACCTTTTGCTAGCTGGTGTCAGGAAATGTGGACCATACATGTTACTGTTTACAAAATGTGCTGTCACTTGACTTCTACACAATGTTCTGTCAGTCACTGTAGTCAGTGTAGAGGTACCAGCAACCCTAAACTCAAAAAAATCGACTGTGGAACCTCCGGGGTGAACTGACCTGTTTCAGAAAGGCCAGAAGCCAGGTTCTGCTTCCTGAATTTGAATTCAGAAACAAATTACTTTCAGCCAGTTCTCTGACTCTCAATGTATTGGCTTTGAGAGACAGCAGCCAAGCATTTACTCAGACTGTAACATAACTGCTTTAGGAAACATTCCCAAGCAGTGTTTTTCCACTGTTCTCACACCACACAATAATCATTCCAAGCAGGAGACTTCTGTGACCCAATGCAGGTACTTTCCCCTACACACCAGCAGCAGACACCAGCTGGGCATCTTCCAATTCAATTCCAACACTGTCTACCTGGAGATGGTGTCAAATCCCATCAGGAATTTAACTCCCTACCAGAACAAAACCCAACACTATTTAGAGTAGGATAACATAACCCACATCTCTACAATGTATGTTCACAATGTCCAGCATAAAAAAAAAATTATTAGATGTGAAAAAGTAAGAAAATATTTCCTAAAATTAAGAGAAAAACCAGTCAATACAAACAGATCCACAAATGACTCCATTATTGTAATGAATAGACAAGGACTTTAAAATAGTTTTACACATACATTAAAGAATTTAGAGAACTAGCCGGGTGTGGTGGCTCACGCCTGTCATCCCAACACTTTGGGAGGCAGAGGTGAGAAGTTTGTCTGAACCCAGGGGTTTGAGACAAATCTGGGCAACTTGGTGGGTGAGACCTTGTCTCTACAATAAATCAAAAAATTAGCCAGGCGTGCATGGGTACACTTATGTTAAACAAATTATTCATTGTTTATTGGAAATCTAAATGCAACTGAGCATCCTCTATTTTATCTTCCAACTCTACCCTACCAGCCAGGAGAGTGTCCCAAGTCCAGCCTCCTGCAGGTGATCTAACTTGAAAAAAGAGACTGAGGCATTCCTTCTCCTGGGGTACAGGGTGGGCCCTGGGGGTGGGGGAAATTAGAGTCATGGAGGTAGGGAGGGAACAGGAGGGCTCTGGAATGTGGCTGGAGGGTGGGGGCAGAGATAGGACTGCCAGTATTTCCCAACCCAGCCAGCCACAGGACTGAGGTCAGCAAGGCAGGCTGGAGCTGGAGGACCAAGGCCTTGAATGCCACATGGAGAATTCAGAATGCAGAGGGGGTGTGCAGCGTCCCAGGCTCCCTCACCTTTTTCTTTCTGTTCTTCCTGTGAGCCCCCAGTTTTGCACTGGTCAAGTGGCCTGAATCCTCACATCATTATGGCACCCCTCTCTGATATCAGACAGGAGACTAAGGTCTAGATGACCTTGGCACCTGCCAAGGGTCACACTGGGTGATGGCATGCCGCCCCGCCTCCACAGGAGCTTGGCTGGGGAACAGGCAGGGGAAAGCCTGCTCAGCGCCCGATCCTTGCATCTACGGAAGCCTACCTGGAAAGTACATAGGCAAAGCGCAGCATCCGTGGCCCCGCGGCCTGTATGTCTAGGCAAGTGGCTGCCTGACTCAGCCCCGTCACCTACTCTGTCCTGCTCCTCCCCTTGGGGTCACATCTTGCCTGCTCCTGCCCCACTCTTCAGGACCCTTTGCCTCTCTTCTGGCACTGGACCAGGGATGCGGATGACCCCCAGGGAGCCAAGCAGAGTGAGCATGTGGGGAGCCGTGACCCTCGGCTGTCAGTGGCAGGGGGTCCTTCTCTATGCGGCTGTGTCCGGGAGGGGTGTGGGGGGGTGGAACTCCACCACAGAACAGCAGAGTACAACTGCAGTGGGCTGTGGGCCTGGGGCACCCTGGAGTGCAGAGGAGGAGTGGAGAGCAGCTGTGGTCCAGCCTGGTAGGTCCCAGCGGAGGGGCCGGAGCTGGCCCATGGGAAGAGGAGTATCACTCAACCCTCAGGCCAGACTCCATCCCAGCCTGGAAGCTGTGGGTCTTCTAAAGATTCTTTTGTTGAAATCTCTCTTGCTCTGAGGCCAGAATTCCCATTCCGTTTATTTCAGGTATAAGGACAGGTTATTTCAGGTCTTGGGATGGCTCTGATGAGAGGCCAGGGCCGGGAAGGGCAGTATGAGAGTGAGCCCAGGTTTGGTCCAGCTCACATTCCAACTCCAGACTTGCCTGTCCTTGGCCCCACGCTGAGCCCTGATCCTGGCCATACCCTGAGCCCTGATCTTACCCACAGAATGAGCCCTGATCCTGGTCCCACACTGAACCCTGATCCTGGCCATACCCTGATCTTAGACACAGACTGCGCCATACCCTGAGCCCTGATCTTACACACAGGCTGAGCCCTGACCTTGGCCCCACACTGAGCCTTGATCCTGGTCACGGGCTGAACCCTAGTCTCTAGTTATTGACTAAGTTTACTCTCAAGTTGTCCTTGGCCAGGAAGGGCTTGGAGGGAGAGTGTGTGCCTGGCTTCCTGCATCACTTCCTCATGCTGGATCCTGATCCCAGAGCCCTCAGCGCAATGGCAAAGAATGACCTTCAGGGTGCTTCTGTTCCTTATACCTCTTCATGGCTCCTGCCTTGCCATGGCTGCCAGGCGGACTTCAGCATGGAGGGACTCTCCAGCAGAGGCCCAAGCCTACCAGAGCCCTGCCCAAACTTGGGCTCCAGCCAGGCTGACGTGCAGGGACACCGGCGGTAAGAACCAGTGTCCTAGGTGTGGGTGGAGCCATCAGAAAACAGCTCTTCCTGGCCCTGAGCACGCCTGGGAAGGGGCATGGACCTGCCAGACCCAGCAGGGGCTGGGCAGAGGTGCTGATGCTGCCTTGCCGCCTCTGTAGGACACCAGCACCTCCACGGACGGAGTCTTCTTGGCAGCGCCAGGTCCACCAGGCAAGACTGGCATCCTGGGAGCTCAGGCAAGAGAGGCAGAATGGGGTTGCCAGAGTGGGTTCGCTGGCCTGGGACAGGGTCCTGGCTGCAAGGTGTGTGGTTTGGCTTGAGGAAGGTCTTGTGGGATAATGGGGGCTGTGAACCTAGGGCTGGAGGTAGTTGTTGCCAGACGCCAAGGCCTTTCTCCCACCCCTACCTGGCCAGGCCGGCTCCTTGCCGTGTTGCTCAGGCTGGTCTCGAACCCCAGAGCTCAGGTAATCCTCTTCCCTCCACCTCTCAAAGTACTGGGATTATAGACGTAAGCCACTGCATCCAGCTTCTTTTTTTGAGTCAGGGTCTCACTATGTCTCCCAGGCTGGGGTGCAGTGGTACAATCACAACTCACTGTAGCTTCAACCTCCTGGGCTCAGGTGATACTTCCACCTTGGCCTCCTGAGTAGATGGAATTACAGGTGCATGTCACCAAGCCTAGCTAGTTTTTTTATTTTTATTTTTGTAGAGATGGGGTCTCACTGTGTTACCCAGGCTGGTCTCAAAGTCCTGGGCTCAAGCAATTCTCCTGCCCCAGTGTCCCAAGGTGCTGGGTGTTTTTGTGTCTGCCACCTGACTCAAAAGCCTTGGAACCTGACAGGAGCCTCCAGCATGGACCAGCAGTGGTTTCCAGCTGCTGGGCTTCTCCTGGCTGGTAAGAAAGTGGGGTGTAGTGGACTTGCCTTGTGAGACCTGTCCCAACACCACGTTTTCACCTGGCGAGTGGGGCCGGGGGTCCTCCTTCTCAGTGAACACCCATGGCTTCCACATCAGAACTGACTTCCATTGTCCTCATGTTAAGTCTGGCCTCAGTCAACCTGGGGGATACTGAGGCAAGGTCAAGATGCCCTCTTCAGTCCCCCAGGCTTGGGGCTTCCTGAGGGTACTCAGGGTCACCCACCTGGGAGAGCCTGGCACAGGGCACGCCCTGCATCAGGCTCAGGGCACACATGTAGATAGGGGTGGTGCTAACCCCCCAGGCTTTCAGGGATGCCCCTGACACATGCACCTCCAGGTCCAGCCCTCAAGGAGCATCCTAGACCGGTGGCTCATACCTATAATCTGAGCACTTTTGGGAGGCCGAGGCAGGAGGGTCGCTTGAGGCAGAAGTTTGAGACCAGCCTGAGTAACAGAGCAAGATACCATCATATATATATATATATATATATATATATATATATATATATATATGTATGTACGTATAGCGCGCTGGGCGTGGTGCATACATGGGAGGTTGAGGCAGGAGGATCATTTGAGCCCAGGAGTTTGAGGCTGCAGTGACCTATGATTGCACCATTGCACTTCA
>CAUYQG010194384.1:0-10419 GCA_963574415.1 Tarsius wallacei
TGAGGTTGGAGTCTCACTCTTTCACCCAAACTGGAGTGCAGTGGTCGCTCCTGGCCACCGCAGCCTCGACCTGGTGGGCTCCAGCGATCCTTCCGCCTCAGCCTTCCAAGTAGCTGAAATTACAGGCACACGCTACCACGCCCAGCTACTTTTTGATTTATTGTAGAGATGAGGTCTCGTCAAGTTGCCCAGGCGGGTCTCGAACCCGCGGGCTCAGGCAATCCACTCACCTCAGCCTCCCAAAGCGCGGGATTACAGGCTGAGCCACCGAGTCCGGCAGTTGTTTTATTTCTAACAAGTGACTGTATATATTTAAAAAATGTATCCATCTATTCTTTTTTTTTTTTTTTCTTTTTTGTATATCCCAGCAGGTTCTCCAAATGTCAAGTCAGGCCCACTGGCGGTGTGAGTAAAATTCAGTGCCATGTGAACGATGCAAAGAATTGCACAGAAGTCAGATTGGAAAATATAGTTTATTTAAAAACTAAATGAGAGAGAGAGACAGAGAGAGAGAGACAGAGAGAGAGAAACAGAGAGAGAGGAGAGATTCAACTCCCCAAGGTAGGGGAGGGGGCCAAGGCTAGAAAACATGGCAACCGTGGCTCAAGGAACCACATGGTCAAACCCTGGTCTAGCAAAGCAATGGCGTATTCATCTATTCTAATTCCCTCTAATGAACCTGTATTGTTTATGTATTTTGCCTTCAAAGGTTTACAACTCAAACTGGAAGAGGTGTCAATATATTCTTCCCTCCCATTAGAACAGTCTGTTGAGAAATAACTGTAGTAATATGCTCTTAACATACATATGTTCTTCTTGGTTTCAGAAAAAAACAGTAATATCAAATAGGCATATAGCTGAAGTGTTTATTTTCTTGACTGCTTTCTATGTATTAGGCTTTTGAAAATTTCAAATGTGATAAATTGTGTAATTTTCTTAGCACTCCACTTTGAATTTATAGACAGTTACTGAGTGAAGAGTGGTATCTATAAAACTCACATATAAAGAAACAAATGCCAGGTCAGAATTGCATCTGAGTTTCTCTGATTCTCTACTGGGCTACAAATGATAAGACTAAAGTAGCATATAACCAAAAATAACAGATTACTGATTTTTATATCAGTGCTACTCAACAGAAATACAATGTAAGTCAAAGTTTTAATTTTGTATTAGTCATATAAGAAAAAAACAGGTGAAATTAATTCTAATTATATTTTATTTAACCCAATATGTAAAAAACTATTATTTTAAAATATAATCAACATTAACAATTTTAAGAGATATTTTAAATTTATTTTTATATTAAGTTTTTGAAGCCCATTTTGTATTTTGCACTTATAGCACATCTCAGTTAAGACAAGTCGTGTTTCAAGTGCTGAATAGTCACTTGTGGCTAGTAGCTACCATATGAAATGACTCAATTTTACAATATTAAAAAATAAATAAACTATACGTGGTGGCTCACGCCTGTAATCCCAGAACTTTGGGAGGCAGAAACAGGATTGCCTGAGCCCATGGGTTAAAGGCCAGTCGGGCAACTTGGTGAGACCTTGTCTCTACAATAAGTCAAAAAATTAGCTGGATGTAGTGGCACACTTCTATGGTTCCAGCTCCTTGGAAGGCTGAGGCGGGAGGATCACCTGAGCCCAGTCATTCAAGTCTGTGGTAGCTATGAGCATGCCACTGCACTCTAGTCTGGGTGACCGAGTGAGACTGACTCAATAACTAACTATCTAAATAAATAAATATAATTGTAAAGTAGTGTCTTCCCTTGGTATTGAAAGCATTACATACTTTCTCAAAGATCCTAAAGCAAACTACCTTCAAAATCTTTAATCTGTAATTTGTTCCAGTCCTGTGTACCCTATCTCTCACTTTTCTTTGAGTAGGCCACTAAGTCCAGCCACATCACTGTCTTCAGTTTCTGGCAAAAAAGCCTTCCTGTCAACCTTTCTAAATCATTTCTGTCCTCCAAGGTCCAACACGAACCTTACCACATATAAGAATGTGTTCCTGATTATTCTATATGTCCTATAGCATATCACATCTATATCATTACTTTTGATATTTAATTGTAGGCTCAATTGATTCTTTTTAATTATTATATATTTACTTTAAATTTGAAGGATCCTGAGAATAAAGACCATGTTGGTTATACTCTTTATCTCCTCCCAATATTATAAAGTAGTTTGAACACACTAAATTTTAAAACTTTATATAATTCTTCTATCATTTTTAGTTTATTGTTTGTCTCAAAAGCATGACCCAGGATGATTGAACTTGCCTTAAAAATGATAAATGGGCTGAGATCACAATGGTTCATACCTGTAGTCTCAGCTCTTTGGGAGGCGGAAGCTGGAGGATTGCTTGAGCCCAGGAGTTTGAGACCAGCCTGGGCAACACAGCAAAACCTTGTAGGCCCTGAACATTAGTCACATTAGCAGGAGGGAGGGATTGGCAGTAGCTGGCACTGCTAGGGGAAGGAGGGAGGGAGGAGGATGGGGCATATGTGACAACACAAATGGTTCCTGGTCCACTACCAGGGGGAGTAAGGGCCAGTTGGAAGCTTAAACTTCACTTGCATGCAGCCTACTTACGTAGTAAATCCTCACTTGTACCCCACATCTCTGTAATAAAATAAAATGTTAAAAGTAAAATACATAAATAAATAAAAATAAAAATTAGCCAGACATGGTGGCGCAGGGCTGTATTCCCAGCTACGAGGAAGGCTGAGGCAGAAGGATCACCTAGCCCAAGAGATCAAAGCTGTGATGAGCTGTGATCATGCCACTGCACTCCGGCCTGGGTGACAGAGTAAGATCCCAACTTAAAAAAAAAATTCTGTACACAAGAAAGCTAATGTGTGAAAATCCAAATTTTTTTAATGATATACCTGTTATTCAGGATCCATCAATCTGTAATACAGAACTTTGGCTAAAAAAGTAATTGAATAGCAATTTTAAAACATGATTATGTTCCATTTAGCCACAAATAAAGTTAATTTAATAAAGTTGGCTTAACAATTCTACCAAAAAGTAGGTATAAATCTAATCAGCTGTGCAAAAAGAAAACCTGCTTAAGTTACAAGGCAAGATGCTTGCAGGGCTATTCTTGGGTTTGTTTGTTGCTGTTGTTGTTTTTAGCAGCATCTGATCTCTATCTTCTAACGACTTAGATGTAAATTGCTAAAGGAATTGTTTACTAGGTAAGATTAAAGATGTTTGCCACCATGTCCAGCTAAATTTTTTTTGTAGGGATGCAGTCTCACTATGTTGCCCAGGCTGAGGCTAGCCTTGAATTTCTGGCCTTAAACAGTCCTCTTGCCTTGATCTCTCAGAGTCTTAGGATTACATGTGTGAGCCACTGCACCCTGTGGGAAGTCCTTTTTGACCTCAGGTAGCCATTAATTCATCTAGTTCTTTGGACCACGATCTCTGTGGCTGATCTGATTTTTCTCTGTATTCAGTTCTTCCTCAAGAAAGTTGACCTCCCAGCTCTATTCCAGCCCCAAATAATCTACCCATTCTCTTTATTGCTATGGATTTAAAAAAATATACAAGGCAGCCAGAATCAGTGAGCCCTCAGTCCTCTAGATGATCAATATCGATCAGCATTGATCTGCCCCTGCCTGCATTCAGGTAGGGTCTCCCTCTCCTTCAGCTACCCAGTGTACAGCTTAACAGCTGAGCAGCTTCTGACCTCAAATTGGTTAGAAACTTTGGAGCCAGAAGGATCTAAGGCAACTTACCAGTTCACAAACCATTAACTAATATGTAAATATTAAATTAGCTCTTATACTATACTTTAAAAAATGAGAGATTAGTATCAGTAGTTAATTCATATATATATCTACTTTTTGTAACATAATTCTCATTTTATTTCAAAGCATAATTAAGAAGGCTAACATTCCAAATTGAATTGCTTCATCGTTATTGGCGCCTATGGGGAATCAATACATTCTCATCTAATCCAGCACTGCCTTTCCAGTGGCAACATCAGCAAAAGCTAATTGACTCCTTGCCACTGAATGACAGAGGAGTCTTATTGTTAGAGAACTATCAACAGGAGCAGAAGTGTAGTCTCAGAATATACCAAATGGAAATCTGAGGTTTACTTAAGACTTGAAGGACTAGATCCAAATCGACACCAGGGACCAAGTTGGGTCAAGAAAAAGGTTCACTGACTATGGCTTTCAGTGGGGAGTCCAAGACTCATAATCAAAGTAAGAGAAAAGTTGGGGAATTGAGGAGGAACTGAATGCAGAGAAAAATCAGAGCAGTCAAAGAGATTGCGGCCCAAAGGATGAGATGAATTAATGGCTACCTGAGGTCAAAAAGGACTTCCCACAGGATGCAGTGGCTCACACCTGTAATCCTAAGACTTTGAGAGATCAAGGCAAGAGACTGCTTAAGGCCAGGAGGTCAAGGCCAGCCTCGGCCTGGGCAACATAGACTCCATCTCTACAAAAAAAAAAAAAATTGACTGGACATGGTGGCAAACATCTTTAATCTCAGCTATTTGGGAGACAAAGGCAGGAGACTTGCTTGAGCCCAGGAGTTCAAGCTGTAGTGAATTATGGTGGCATCACTATATTGCAGCCTGAGTGAGAGAGTGAGAGCCTCTTTTTTTTTTTTGAGTTGGAGTCTCACTCTATCTATCACCCAGGCTAGAGTTTGGTGGCATGTTCATGGCCACCCCAGCATCGACCTGCTGAGCTCAGACAATCTTTCCAACTCATGCTTCCAAGTAGCCGGAACCACAGGCACAGACTAATTTTTTATTTATTGTAGAGATGAGGTCTCACCTAGTTGCCCAAGCTGGTCTCGAGCCTGCAGGCTCAGGCACTCCACTCGCCTTGGCCTCCCAAAGTGCTGGGATTACAGGCTGAGCCATGGAGCCCAACTGAGCCATCTCTTAAAAAAAAAAAAGTTAAAGGGTCCCTGTTACAATAATCTTAGTGATTCACAAGAATCCCAAGAATCTTCAACTATCAAAGACAAAGTAGCAAAATTAGAAAATTAAAAAACAATTTTAAAAAAGAATGCTAACAAGCTCCTTAAGGAAGCACCCATGCTACCAAATACAGGTAGCAACTCAGAGCACTACAAAATTAAATTAAGAAAATCTA
Organism: Tarsius wallacei; assembly: GCA_963574415.1. NCBI lineage: Eukaryota > Metazoa > Chordata > Mammalia > Primates > Tarsiidae > Tarsius > Tarsius wallacei. The sequence goes on from CAUYQG010194384.1 coordinate 5,129, forward strand.
TTTCACAGTTTACAGTTCATATTTTAAAGACCATATAAATTGAAGCAGAGTCAACCTGTGCCAGTAAATTTTGAAAAATATGCTTGTTTTCTGCGTGCAGATGGAATGCATGACTTAAAAATGTTAAAACTACTAACAAACATTTATTAAAGGCTTACAGTGTATAAGACATTGGACTCTAAAAATGAAATTCAGACTCTGGTATCTTTTACTCTCTTTGACCGCACGTCCATCAATTTAATAATCAGACCACTGATTTTGAGGAAAACCAACTGCACTGAGACAAATAAAGTATAATGGAATAAATTATTTTAGTTGTGCCTGAATATAGATCTATATCATTTGTAATATAATTAAGCACCAAAATTATTAATTATACACCACCAAGTATCTAGTTAATACTAGAGTCAGTAATGCTTGTTTCTTTTACTCAAGTAATAGACATCTGACCCTAATTTAGCTAGTTTGTGAGACATCGTTTACATTTCTTTTTTTTTGAGTCAGAGTCTCACTCTGTCAACCAGGCTGGAGTGCAGTGGCAGCCTCGACCTGCTGGGCTCAGGCCATCCTTCCATTTCAGTCTTCCAAGTAGCTGGAACCATAGGTATATGCCACCACACCTGGCTAATTCTTTGATTTATTGTAGAGAAGAGGTCTTGTTAAGTTGCCCAGGCTGGTCTCGAACCCCTGGGGCAATCCTCTCTCCTCTGTCTCCCAAAGAGATGGGATTACAAGCATGAGCCTCTGCGCCCAGCATCTTAATATTAGTGTTTTACAGCTTACCCAATAAGCATGTTCAGACAGAGTGAAATCAACAATGTAAGAAGTTTTTAGGTAATGTTTAGAACAATTGCAGCTGCAATTGTGTAGAAACAACTCATTCATTCTCTTGCTTTGTATATATATATATATATATGTATATATATATATATGAATACATATGTTAAGGATGCTGTTTTCTGTCTATTTCAATGAGAATACCCTACATTGACTGTTACCCTTACTGCACCACTTATGTAGTCTTCACACAGACTTTTTTTTTAAAGGAATGATATTCTTCCATTTCAAATCTCTCATATACAGAATTAAACAGCAAAACAAACAAAAAGCAAATAGCAACAACAAAAACAGACTTGATATGGCTAAATGCCCATCTGCAGCTACTTAGTGGCAGAAATAGACTGCATTTAACACAAGTGGTTGGCAGAAGATACACTGTCTATACTAAAGGCTAAGATATCTTGTTCTTGGAATTTCCCTGTCTTTAAATGAAAGATTTGAAGAAATGGCCTTCCTGCAGGAAGGATCACCTAAGCCCAGCAGGTAGAAGCTGCAGTGGCCATGAGCGTGCCACTGCACTCCAGCCTGGGCAACAGAGTGAGACTCTAACTCAAAAAACACAACAAAACAAGACATAATGAGGTTACAATGTATGGTTGATGATCAGGGATACATTAAAGAAGGAAGTAATATATGAGATGGACATAAAAAACAACGAAAAAGGGTAAATTTTGCCATTGTTAATTCAATTTAGCAAAATGTATCAAATGACTGTTTTGTCTAATATTTGAAGACTAGATGGGACAAAAGATAAACTTTTGTCTCATAGAGCATATAGTCTTTCACAGATTTTTTTTCTTTTTTTTAGTTGGAGTCTCACTCTGTCACCAAAGCTGGAGTGCAGTGGCATGCTCACAGTCACTGCAGCCTCGACCTGCTGAGCTCAGGCAGTTCTTCCACCTCAGCTTTCCAAGTAGCTGGAACTATAGATGCACCACCACGACACCCAGCTAATTTTTGATTTATTGTAGAGATGAGGCCAAGTTGCCCTGGCTGGCCTTGAGTCCTTGGACTCAGGCAATCCTCTCATCTCCGCCTCCCAAAGTGCTAGGATTATAGGCGTGAGCCACTGTGCCCAGCCTTTCATAGATTTTCAAACTGAAATTATTCCAGGACACACTCAAGTTTTAAAGCACTGATCTGAAGGATGAGAAAAATAACTAATAGTGATCCAGTGTAGAAAGACAGGTAGCAGAAGACTTAAAAGACATAATGAGCCGGGCATGGTAGCCCAAACCTATAATCCCAGCATTTTGGGAGGCTGAGGCGAGAGGATTGCCTGAGCCCAAGGGTTCGAGACTAGCCTGGAAAACTTGTCAAGACCTCGTCTCTAAAATAAAAAAAAGAAAAGAAATAGCTGGGCATGGTGGTACATACCTGTAGTTCCAGCTACTTGGAAGGCTAAGGCGGAAGGATCACCTAAGCCCGGCAGGTCGAAGCTGCAGTGGCCATGAGTGTGCCACTGCACTCCAGCCTGGGCAACAGAGTGAGACTCTAACTCAAAAAACACAACAAAACAAGACATAATGAGGTTACAATGTATGGTTGATGATCAGGGATACATTAAAGAAGGAAGTAGTATATGAGATGGACATAAAAAAACAATGAAAAAGGGTAAAAAATACGGAAAAGTACATTATCTGAGGAAATGGTGAGCATTCCAGATTGTGTCAGAGTTACTACAGGAAAAACAAACACCGGTAGAATAAGGAAAAGATTTAACAACTGACTGGGCGTGGTGGCTCATGCCTGTAATCCCAGCGTTTTGGGAGGCTGAGGCAGAATTGCTTGAGCCAAGGAATTCAAAACCAGCCTAAGCAATGTAGCAAGACCTCGTCTCTACAAAAAAATTAAAAAATTAGCTGGGCATGGTAGTGCATACCTATAATCCCAGCTACTCGGGAGTCTGAGATGGAAGCCCCAAAGGTTAAAACTGAGGTGAGTGATGATTGTGCCTATGCACTCCAGCCTGAATGACCCAACTTAAAAAAAAAATTAAAAAATAATAGAGTAGAAGATAAAAACTCCAGCACCAGAAAAGAAGCCCTGATGAAAAATATGTCATCATTTAAATCTAAAATTTCTTTTAAAAATTTTTGTAAACTTTTTTTAAAAAAGGAAATAAAGGCAGTAATTAAAACAATATTTTTTAAAGGTGTTAATGAGTATAACAAGGCCACACTATCACTCATTTATACAGTTTTTCCTCCAATACTTCTATTAAAAATTTTTTCCAACTGCATCTGTAACATTTTATTTTTAAAATGTTGAAACAAAAATAGCAAAATATTCAGATTTGACAAAGTTGAGTAGTCAATATTTTACAATATTATTTTCTGAAACTGTAAGCTTGAAATATGTTAAAAATATAAACAAAGTAGAACCAATTCTGTCTGATTTATACCTTCAAATACTTAATACTTAATTAGTATCTTTTACATGTGAGGATTTGCTATATAAGTAAACTGCGTGCAGGTAAGGTTTTTGGCTTCTAGCGAGGCCTCTCTTCCCCGGTAGTAGATTTGGTACTTAGTGTGTGGTTATATTCCCCTTATCCCCCCTCTTTCCTTCCCTCCTTTAGCAGTGCCAAGTATCTGTCGTTCCCTCCTTTGTGCTTGCATGCCCAGCGTCTACAACCGGCTTAGGAGTGAGAGCATGCAATATTCAGTTTCTGTAATAGTTCACTTTGATGTTCTCCAGCTATGTCCGTGTTGCTGCAAAGGACATGATTTTGTTCTTTACAGTTGTACCACCAATGCTTTTAAACATAGATTATTATAACCAAGTATCTTGGCCATAAAATGTATTTTATTTACTTTTTTATTTGAGTTGGGGGTCTCACTCTGTTGCTCAGTCTGGCATGATCACAGCTCACTGCAGCCTCAACTTCTTGGGCTCAAGCAATCTTTCTGCCTTAGCCTTCCAAGTAGCTGGGACTACAGGCATGTACCACCACGCCTTACTAATTTTTCAACTTTTTGTACAGATGAGGCCTTGCTATGTTGTTCAGGCTGTTCTTGAACTCCTGGACTTAAGAAATTCTCCTGCCTTGGCTTTCCAAAGTGCTGGGATTACAGGACTGAGCCACTGCATCCGACACTTAAAATATATTTTAAAGTTTTTGTCCTCTCTTTTTCTTAATCTTAAAACTTGAAACATGTTTTAGAAACATTTTTCCCTTTATCTACCAGGCACTTTTTTGCACCATGCATGCTAATCTGACCATATGCTTGGTTAGAAATCCCAGGGGCTAATCTTAAAACAGTCTGACTAGGGGACCTTCTCACAGGGAGTAAGGAGGTGTCCATAACCTGACTGCAGTTGAGATGACACCAACCAGACCTCCAGGAGGACCACCACCCAAGGTAAGCCATCAAGACACATCCTGTGCAACACCCATATACTTCCTCATACCAAGTTTTTCTTTTTAAACCCTTACACTCAACCTAACAATCTGAAATGTTTTTTTTGGGGAATGGGTCTGGCCATTGCCTCATCTGCTTGCTCTGGAATAAAATTTCCTTCCTTTCACTACATCTCATGCTTGTTTAATTTGGTTTACAGGTGACAAGTTGCCAAGCTTGCATCAGTTACATTATAATTCCTTATGATCTCTAAAAGTTTTCTGGTAGGATTGAAATGCTGTTGAAGGAAACCCTTAGAAGCACTGCTCTGTGTAAAACCTCATAGTCTGTCAACTTACTTTGAATCTAAGCTGCAGAAATTCTTCTCAGAGCTCTTGACACACTGCTTTGTGATTTTTGGATTGTTTTTGCCTATGAGATGTTAATCCCTGAAGGCAACAATATATCTTTCCCTACAGTATACCAGCAGCTAGCTCAGTGCTGGGCACATACATATTAAATCATTAATAATTTTTTTTTTGAGTCAGAGTCTCACTCTGTTGCCAAGGCTGGCGTGCAGTGGCATGATCATGACTCACCACAGCCTCAACATCCTGCGCTCAAGTGATGCTCTTGCCTCAGCCTCCTGAGTAACTGGGACTACAGGCATGTACCACCACACCTGGCTGATTTAAAGCAAAGTTTTTTTTTGTTTTTTTTTTTGTAGAAACAAGGTCTTGCTATATTGCCTAGGCTGATCTCAAATTCCTGTGCACAAGCAATCCTCCCACCTCAAACTCTCAAAATGCTGGGAAGATTATAGGTATGAACCACCATGCCTGACTAAAATATATCTTAAATAAATAGTAAAATTATAAGCTGTGTCTCATAGTAAAGTGGACAATAGTCAATAAGTGCAAAATTATTATAAACATATTTATTCTATGTTCATCTCTGTTATGTCTACTAGTTATTTCTTTCTTTTTTTTTTTTTTTTTTGAGTTGGAGTCTCACTCTGTCACCCAGACTGGAGTGCAGTGGCTGCTCCCAGCCACCGCAGCCTCGACCTGCTGGGCTCCGGCGATCCTTCTGCCTCAGCCTTCCGAG
>CAUYQG010194386.1:0-15343 GCA_963574415.1 Tarsius wallacei
AGAAAATTGGTCTCAGCCAGGCTTGGTGGCTCAGCCTGTAATCCCGTGCCTTGGGAGGCTGAGGTGAGTGGATTGCCTGAGCCAGCGGGTTCGAGACCCGCCTGGGCAAGCGAGACCTCATCTCTACAATAAATCAAAAAATTAGCCGGGCGTGGTAGTGCGTGCCTGTAGTTCCAGCTACTTGGAAGGCTGAGGCGGAAGGATCTCCAGAGCCCAGCAGGTCGAGGCTATGGTGGCCGGGAGCGGCCACTGCACTCCAGTCTGGGCGACAGAGTGAGACTCCAACTCAAAAAAAAAAAAAAGAAAATTGATCTCAATGCTCTCTTCAACAAACCAACTCCCTCAGTTTTTGTGGGTTTTTTCAAAGTCTTACTAATGTGCACAACCCCATGCCCTGAGGGGAAAGAGAAGTCAGAGCCTGCATCCCAGGAGTGAAACATCTCCAGTCATGCCTCAGTTGCTCAGGAAGCTTTTTGAGCATGTCTCTCGGTCAGGGTCCCAGTTGGGTGCTGGCATGCAGAGGTAACTCAGTCTCTGCCCTCAGCGCATTTACAGTCTGCTGATAAGATAATGGGAAATACATAGGTCCCCCCTATGTCTCATGGGTGCTGTGGTAGAAGTTCCTACAGGTGAAGTGAGGGCCACACATCCTCACTGGGACTACTCAGGCCCAGGGAACCTTTTGGGCACAGCTCTGAGGCATGAAACATTCTCTCCACGAGGGAACTACAAAAAGTCCAATAAATCCTTCTGTGACTAAGGCTATCAGCATTCCGCTCTACCAGTTTCTCTTCATGTATGCACTCTCAGCAGCATTTGATCCTCCCAGCCACTTCCTTTCCAGTAAAACATGGCAGTGAAGATGTCAACATCCCTGCTCTCACAGGGCATATTAGCAGGTGACAAAATAATGAAGAACTATGGTGAAGACCAAACAGGGAGCTGGAATCTAGAGTGATGCACTCTGCCCTCTGGAGCCCTCCCGACTGTCAGTTTGCAGTCTCCTTGGTCAGTTCATCCTCCCCCCAACCTTTTCTTTTCTCAGTCTACTCTCCATGAATGATGTCTCCCCAAATCATCTTCTCCCATTCCCTCTGAACCCACTCCTACTAGATTTCTGGCCTTCTCTCACCTCCCACTGGAACTGCCCTGGCCAACCTCACAGTGACCTCCATGTCGCCTAATCCAAGTTCAGTTTTCCGTTTTCCTCTTGACCTATCAGCAGCATGAGACACAGTTGATCACTACCCCTCCTTGAAACACTCATGCGATCTAGCTTCCAGAACACCACTCTCATGCCAGTTCTCTCTGCCTATGTCCTTTTTTGGTTTCTCCTCATCTTCCGATCCTCTAGACATTGTTGCATACCAGTGCTCTCTGGGTCTCTCCTCTATCAGCTAACTGTTCCCAGGGTGGTCTCATCTAGTCTCATGGCTTTAAGTACCACCTATAGGCCATCCTTTCTCAATTTTCTATCTCTAGTCTGGCATCTTCCTGAGTCCAGACTCATAAACCCATTTAACTGGCCTTGGATGTCTAATACACATGTCAAAGGCAGTACAAGTCCTGGAAAAATCACCGCCGATAACTCTCTGATCATCTCTACTTCCTTTCTTGCCTTTCTCCAGTCCCTTCCCAGTGTAGCAGTCAGAATGACACTTTTAAACAATATGAAGTTGAACTGTCACCTTCTCCCCTTCTATCCCAGCTTAAAACCCTCTAGTGGTTTCCTATGGCACATAGAATGAAATTCAGAATCCTTCCATAGCCCACAAGGTTCTACAGCTGGGCCTCTGCCTACCCCTCCAGTACAGCTCAAGCGCATACCCCACTCACTGTGTTCTGGCCATTTTGGCTCTTTTGCTTCTGGATCCTGCTGAATCCTTTCCCACCTCAGAACCTTTGCTCCTGCTCCCAACCAACTTCTTTTGTCCTGCAGATGTTATCTTAAATGTCATTTCCTCCTGGGAAGTGATCCCTTACTCCTCCCCCCCACACACACACCTTTTCCTTCCGTGTCTCCCGTTACTTTCCTCTACGTCACTATAACAGTTGGTATAATACATTGATTTGGAGGTTCATGTGTTTAGTGTTTAGTGTTATCTCATTTCCTAGACAGCAAGTTCCAGGAAGTCAGGAAAAGCCCTTTCTGTATTACTCATCTGATTATATACTATGTTCTCAGCAAAGTGGTGGCGCAGGCTAGGCTCTCGATGGCTCTATGCTACATGAATGAATGAACCAATTATGGATGAAAAGTGAGGCCAGGCTCGTTGGCTCAGCCTGTAATCCCGTGCTTTGGGAGGCCAAGGTGAGTCGATTGCCTGAGCCTGCGGGGTCAAGACCCATCTGGGCAACTTGGCGAGACCTCATCTCTACAATAAATCAAAAATTAGCCGGGCATGGTAGTGCACACCTATAGTTCCGGCTACTTGGAAGGCTGAGGCGGAAGGATCGCCGGAGCCCAGCAGGTCGAGGTTGTGGTGGCCGGGAGTGGCCACTGCACTCCAGTCTGGGCGACAGAGTGAGACTCCAACTCAAAAAACAAAAAACAAAAAAAAAAGAAAAGTGAGGTTGATGATCCTCAGAGGCCAGAAATTCAAGACTAAAGGGTAACCTCTGGTCAGTAACTTTCTTTAAAATGTAACAACCCTGCGGAGTAGGTTTGTCCTGCCTCACAGGTAAGGACGTGGAGGTTCAGAGAGGCTAAGAGTTAAGGTTAACAGAGCAAGGAAATGCCTGGGCTGCGATGTGAGCATGCTCCATGTGACTCCAAATCCTTACATGTTGCTGTGTGGACTCTCTACTTTGATAACGACAACTTCCCCTCCTCCTCCTCACCCTCCTCCTCCTCCTCCTCCTCCTCCTCCTCCTCCTCCTCCTCCTTTCCTTCCTCTTCCTTGGCCTGGCAAAGTCCTACTGCTACCCTACAATATCTGTTAACCTGGCTCCCCCTCCTCCATGGAGTCTTTTCTGTTTTCTATACTCACTTTTCTGGGCTCCCCCATCCCTTGCCTGCCTATATGTAGCTGCATCCGGAAAGAGCAGGGATAGCAAGAGGCATACCACCAGCCTGTCCCAGGACCACAGCAGCCATCATCAACTGATTGTCAGGCACCCATCCAGGAGCTTTACTTGAGTTTGCTCTTCCAGCTCTCCCACAGCCTTCAGGGGCAAGTCCTTTCATTACCATTCCTCTCCTTGTCCTCATGGTAAGAGGTAAAGGCATGTGGGTAGATCGGTCTGACTGCGTCTTGCCTTCTTTCAGAGGCCCTTCACACAGAGACGAGGCTGCAGTTTGATGAAACAGCCAGGCACCTTCAGAAGCTGGAAAGCACAACCAGAAAGGCAGTTTGTGCAACTGTGAAAGAGTTCAACAAGAATCAGGTACATGTACCCAACGCTTGGTGTCTGGAGGGGAGGACAAGCATACTGCAACTTCTCAGGGCTTCGCAGCCTCCCCAGAATTCCAATCTCAGCCTGCTCCCTCAGTCACACCACCAGCTCTGATGGGGCCCCTGAGGGGCTGCCTGATTACAAAGATGGACAAGATCCAGTCTCGGTCCTTAACTCCAAATCTGGGAGTGACAACTGTAGAGCTAGCCAAGTAACCTAGGGAGGTCATGGTAAACCCAATTCAACTGATAAACAGGCTCAGAAAGGTGGACTTTCTTAGGGACACCCAAGCACTCAGTGGCAAGTCCATTGTTTGAATTCGGGCTTGACCAGCTGTGTGACCCAATCAAGCTGGCCCCTCATGAGCACCTATGGTGTGTCAGAACCTGCAAACTGCTCTATTTGTACTAAGGAGAACTATTAACAATGGTAAACGTCTCCCAGGTCATCCCCTGAATTTATAGAGAATTGATTGCAGCCCAGAGAAGGGAGATGACTTGCTGCAGGTCACACAGCCAGGCCCCTTCAGGGAACTGAGCAGCCATTTAACCTGGAATGTATGGGTACTGGGGGCTGTGGTTGAAGCCATCAGGACCACAGAGATGACAGTGCATGTTCCACCTTTTGAAAGTCACCACTGTTGTGAATCACTTGGTTGAGTGTTCTTCACAGCACACAGATGTCCAAGGGTTGCCAGGAACACAGGAGAGGCACAGAGCCCTTCCCTGGAATGGGGCCAGCCCAGTGAAGGTGATAGCCTCCCTCAGGAAGGCAGCTCCCTGCTTTGGCAAATTGCTGCAAAGACCGAGAACTCTTATGCACACATTTAGCAGGTAGGGATTCCCTCAGCCCAGCCCACCCACCCAGCAGTATTCAGGCAGCTAGGGGTCTGAGAGCCTCCCACATCCAACAAGTCTACCCCCTATCCTGATGTCTTTAGCACATTCTTCCCCCAAAAGCCCCCAGTGAGAGCAGCTGGCCTGAGTCTCAGAATCTCCCTGGAGCTACTTGAACGATTGTCTTCCTTAATGTCTTCTTTGTTTAGGCCATCGAGTTAGCAGAAAGGAAAAAGCATGAGAAAAAGCAAGAACAAGAGGACAACCTGGCAGAGATCTCCAACCTGCTGCATGGGGACCTGCTCTCTGAGAACCCACAGCAGGCAGCCAGCTCCTTTGGGCCCCACCGCGTGGTCCCAGACCGCTGGAAGGGCATGACTCAGGAGCAGTTGGAGCAGATCCGCCTGATTCAGAAACAGCAAATCCAGGAGAAGCTGGTGCCTGCCCTGTCCCTCCTTGTGTTCCCCGCTCTCTTCCACACACAAATCTACTTATAGCCGTAGTTACACTCTGTCCTAGGAGCTGCCCTCAGGGAATTTCTGCTCTAGTGTGGGAAGATGATGAGAGCCAGATAACCCCATCCATATAGGATATGGCATTAGGGGTGAGGCGTGCTAAGTAAGGAGGACAGTAAGACTGGTTAGAGGGGTAGAGAATACTGGACTTGGCGAGGGTAGTCAGGGGACTGAGAGGAGACAATGGGACAAAGACCCAGAAGAGGGGCGGGAGAGAGCCATGCCATTATCTGGGAAAAGGATGACTGGACAGGGAGAGCTGCAAGGGCAAAGGCAAAGGCCTTGAGGCAGGACCGTGTTTGACCTGCTCAGAGAAGAGTGAAGAACCTAGTGGCTGGAGTGGAGTGAGGGGAAGGGGCAGGCTCTGAGGCCTCAGAGGTGGAAAGTTGAGGTCCTGGCAGACATTGGGGAAGACTTCGGCTTTTTCTGTGACTGAGATGGGAAACTCTGCAATTTCCGGGCAGAAGAGTGCAGGATCTGACTTAGATTTAGTAGGACTCCTAACATATTGAGGGTAGACTCTAGAGAGGGGGAAGGAGAGAAATTGCCAGGGAAGTTGCTGCAGTGGTCAAGGTGAGAGATGATGCTGGCTGGGACCACAGTGCTGGCAATGGGAGTGCTGAGACATGATTGGATTCTGGATCTGTTTTGAAGGTAGAGCCAGCAGAATTGGTTAAAGGATTAGGTGTGGCGCAAGAAAGAAAGGAGCAAAGAGTGAAATTGCATTCACAGAGATGAGGAAGACAGTAGGAGGAACAGGTGGGTAGAGAAACAGAAATCACATGTACAATTTTGAACATGTTAAGTGTGATGTCCATTAGACATCTGTTTCTATTAGGTGTGTTTGAACATAGCAGAAAGCCACTAATAACAGCATCTTAAACAAAATAGAACTTTATCTCTTGCATGTAGACTAAATCCTTTGGAAAGCAGTCTAGGGCCAGCCATTACTTATATATTCTGGCTACCAGGAATATATAAGTGGGAAAAAACACTCTAAGGAGACTTCCACTTACATTTCACCGAACAACACTTAGTCACAGTGTTACAGCCTGTCTAGATTCTTATGCCAGCTGCCCAGAAAAACTGAGACTGAGACAGCTATTACAGCAGAGAAAGAATTTATCAAGTTTAATATCACAAAGCAGCTGAGCAACTGAGCAAGGAGCACTGGAGATATTTCTTAAATCTACCTCCTGAGAACTCAGAGGCTAGGGAGCTAGGGATTGCTGCTTGGTTGGGGAATTGAATCGCAGAGATGTTAAGACCATCTTTCTACACCAAGTCAGTTTCTGGGTGGGGTTCACGGGTCACTGCTCTGGTTGGTTGGTGTCAAAAAGTCTGCCAATATGTGGAACCTGAAAACATCTCAAACACCAGTCTTAGGTTTACGTTATTTATAGGAGCAATTGGGGAAGTTACACATCTGATGAATAATGGATGCCGAAGGGGGAATCCCTAGTGATCCAAGTTAAGCTTTAAGGTACCATCAAAGCTCATTGTTTAAGGGAAAATACATGGAAAGGTCTTATGGGCAGCTTCCCCTCCCCCAGGAATCAAGACATGAAGACAATCAGTTGTTATCTATTGAAGTGTCTGTGCAATCAGTCATGTATGGAAGAAAGCAAACTTAGAAACAACAGAGTTGTTTGTTTTTAACCATGGCTGCACCTTTGCAGAACTCAGATCTCTTCTAGAGCTTTTACCCCGTGGCCCTGTATTAATGATCTGTGGCCCTATATTAATTTTACATAGGCAGTTTCAACAAGGTCAGCCCTAACTGTTAAGAAGGCTGGGAAATGCGTCTATCCCAGGTTGTGAGGTGCTGCTGCTGATTCTTTTGCTAAGGAAGAAGGGAAAATGTCTACTGGAGACAGCAGTGTTTTCTGCCACAAGCTCTGAGTAAAGCCCAGTGGACAGCTGGTATGTAGTGGGGTTCAGAAAGTGCTCTGGGCTGGAGGCGTACGTGTGGGAGCCATCGCCTGTAGATATCTAAAGCAGCGAACCTGGATGAGACCATGCAGGGAGTGGGTGTAGACAGAGAGGAGAAGAGAGCTAGGACTGAGTCCTGCGACCCCCCTCATTACCACTGTTTATAAAGAGCAAAGGGGTCTGAGAAAGGAGCAGCCAGACACAAGCCATGGTGTCCCAGAGGCAAAGTGAGGAAAAGTAAGAAGGAAGGAGAGGGGGCCCTTAGGCAGGCGCCACTGCCAAGCTACAGAGTGACCACAGAATCCAGCACCGTGGTGGTCAACGGGGACCCTGTCAGCAGCATCTGTGCCAGAGTAGTGGGGCCAAGAGCCTGTCTAATGGGCTCAAGAGAGAACAGGCAGGAATGCAGTGGAGATGGCAGACACAGACCACACTTCCAAGGCGCTTGCTGTAAAGGGTGCAGAGAAATGTAGTCAGTGGTCACTGGTGGGGGAGAGGGACCAAAAGAAAGTTTCTGCTTTGATTGTAGAAATAGCAGCATACTTGTCATTCAATGAGAGTGACTCAGCAGAGAGGGGGAAATGATGCCAGAGGAGAGACTTGCTGGAACCTTCGGTGGCAGAAGAGCAAGGGACATGGAGTGTTAATTGAGGGTTTGGTGTCAATGGGAGCTCAGAATTCAGCTTCCTCTTCTAGAGTTCTGTGGGGTTTCATAGAGCTGTTTGGAGGGTAACAAGAAATAAGCTGAAATGTAGAAATTCGAGGGCCAGGGCACCTCTCCCTCCCTCCACCACCACCAAATGCCACCTTATTGTCACTGGGTAAGGCATGTTCTAGAGCTCCCCAGACGATCTTGGTGTTAGCCATTAGTCGGATGGAGCAGCATCTTGTGAGGTGTGTCTGACTGCTAACCAAGCCAAGGAGCCCTCCTGAGGATCTAGGGAGGGAAGACCCTGGGCTCAGGCCCTCACCTGGGAGTCTAGGACTGAGATGGCTGTTGGAATTGAGTCCCACTGTCCCTTCAGGAGAAAGAGGATAGTCAACACCTCTCAAGGGTGGGAGGCATGCAGTGAGGGCAAGTTGGGGGTCTCCTCTGGCTTCTTGCATGACATTGATCACCTACCTGCTCCTTCTCTGAGTCTCAGTTTCCCTATCTGTAAAATCAGAGTCTGGGCCTCCTGGATAATCCCCTAGGGCTCTTTGGCTCTGGGAAAGGTGGTGTTGAGTCACCTCTCCTCCCTTCAGAGGCTCCAGGAAGAAGTGCGCCAGCGAGACTTGGACTGGGACCGGCGGAGGGTTCAGCAGGCTCGTGCCACTCTGCTGTTTGAGCGACAACTGCAGCGCCAGCAGCGTGACCTACGCAGGGCTCTGGACGACAACAACCTCAGCCTTGCCAAAGAGCAGCATCTGCAGTGAGTGCTGGGCAGGGTTAGGGCCAGGTTGGGGGACCGTGAGGAGGGGGATGGACTGTGGAGGTCAAGGATGGGAGCAGAGGGGCAAGATACCCCTCCCTGGGTGGCCCTCATCTGGGCACTGGAACCTGAAGTGGACTCAAACACAGGTCGACAGACCCATAGGGTCACAGATAACTCACAGTGCACATGGGATGCACTCATGGAGGGCTCCAGAAGCCCCAGGGGAGGGTACTGAGTTAGCTGAGGAGAAGCCTTCACAGCTGAGACTATGGAGGGAAACCACACCACCCGCTACAGGGAAGGATCTCAAGGCAGAGGGAGGTATTCTCAGTCTGCCTAGAACAGGTCTGTAGTCTTTTGGTTACAGACAGGACCCCATGTAGTTCCAGCTACAGGAAAATGTCAAATGCAGATATGTAGGTGAACCTGTAACTTAAAAACACAGTATTTATTTACTTATTTATCAGGCTCTTGGCTTAAACTCAGAAGGGACTCAGGGGTATCTTTCTAACCAGATGTCCTGTTACTGGGGTCCATCTGTTATTGTCACTTTGGTTTGGGGCCTTAAAAGGAGCATTAAGAGAACTGACAAGTCAGTTTGGACAAGCAAAGCGTACAGTCACAGCCATGAAGATTTCATGTTAAGATATCCCCAAATTTCACTGGTGCCAATTCCTAATCTAACTGCAGTACAAGGAGACTGCTGGGGAGGAGTCGAATGGGTTTCTCTTTAAGCTCATGAGGATTGAAATATATTCTGTATCATGGGGATAACACACTAATAAAAAGTTTGTGGACTTTTTCTTTTTAAAAAAATAGAATATTTAGGAAGTATACACATTCGCTGACTTTTTTTCTCCTTTTGTTTTGTTATCAGGAAAAAATATATGAACGAAGTCTATGCAAACCAACCCACAGGAGATTATTTCACACAATTTAATACAATAAGTCGATAATGGAAAAGACCCCTTGTTCCCCTCATTTATGTATGAAGTGCAGCAACCTTAAAGAGTCACATTTATTATTTTTTTAAAATATACTCCTTGGTCCAGAAATTCCCTTCAATTTGAATCATCCACTGTGGAAAAAGCATTCATCAAACCTTTTCCTTGTGTTTCTTTGAGGAACATTAATTTCTGTTCAGCTTGGCTTAGCAAAGGTCTCAAGTGCAGCCCTGGGTGCTATGGATATAGGAGGGAACAGATATGAGTCTGCTAAGGGCCATTTGAGAGAGAGATGGTATTTAAGGTGGGCCTGTGTCAGGCTCTAGGTTCAGCTGCCATAACAGCTACTGCATACAAAGTCTAACTGTGTGCAAGGCATCCTTCCAAAATGTTGTGTAGAATTAACTCATTTGACAGCTGGTGGTGGGTATTTTTACTATTCACATTTTCTAGTTGAAGAACCTGAATTACGGACACACTTGGCAAGGTCATACTGCTAGGAAGTGACGAAGAGTGGGTTGAACTCAGGGAGGTTGGCTCCTTGTAACAGAGACTCAGAACAACAGTGACTCGGACAAAGCAGAGGTTTATTTCTTGCTCTCATGGAAGTCCAAGCTGATATGGTTGCTCCCCCAAGCAGTGCTAGGGGCTTGGGCTCCTTCCAGCTTGTTGCTCTGCCCTCCCCACCCCCACATGCAGCTTCCATCTGACAGTCCAGGATGCCGCTCTGGTTCCCAAATCATGCCACACTCTGGCCAGCAGGGAGGAAAAAAGTGGAGAAAGAAGGGGACAGCAGCAGGCTACTTCCCTTAAGGGACATGGCATGGGAATTATACTTTTCACTTCTGCCTACATCCTGTGGACCAGAATTTAGTCATGTGACCACAGATAGTTGGAGGCTGGGAAACTCAGCTGGCTAACCTTGTGACCAGGCAATCGTTCTATCGTAATAAAAATGAACTGGTTGCAGTGGCTCATACCTGTTATCCCAGCACTTTGGGAGGCTGAGGTGGGAGAATCGCTTGGGCCCAGGAGTTCAAGACCAGCCTGGGCAACATAGCAAGACTTCATCTCTACAAAAAAAAAATTTTTTTTTGATGAAAAAAATTAGCTGGGTGTGGTGGAGTACGCCTGTAGTCCCTGCCACTCAGGAGGTTGATGTGTGAGGATCACTTTAGTCCAGGAGCTTGAGGCAGTGGTGAGCCATGATTGTGCCACTGCACCACAGCATGGATGACAGAGTTAGACCCCAACTCAAAAAAAGAAAAAAGAAAAGAAAACATACATTAGGGACAACTAGCTGTCTGCCATAGACCACGCTTGAAGAGTGACTTGGGATTTGCCAGGCAGGAGGTAAGGGGAGGCATTCTCTGCTAAGAGTGGGAAATAAGCCTGGCAGTAATGTGGGCTCTAGCTCCAAGGCCCAGAAATGACTGGATTGCCTCAGTTGCCTCTTCCTTCTCCATGTGGGTTTCTTGCAAGGCCATCAGTGACAAAAGACAGCTCTTGGCAGTTTATCAGCTGAGAGAGAGCTAGATACTCTAGTGCAGGCATCTCAGCTCATCTCCTGCCTCCGTATAATGCAACTCTTCTCTTGCTTAGAACCCTTCACTGACTGATGTTTAACCTAAGTCTGAGGATTGGCAGCGTTCCCAGGTGGACAAATTGGAGCTAGACTCAACAGCAGGCATAAACAAAGGCACTGAGGTACACAAGAGAGAAGTAGTCAGGACCTTATCTGCTGTGGTTGGTGTGTAGAGGGCCTGGGGGCAGGCTATGGGTGGGAGTGCAAGAGAGGGGCCTGTGGCGAAGGCTTCAGAAGCAGGCAGGGCCAGATGAGGGAGGCTGTGGACTTTATCCTGAGGGCAAAGGGAAGCATGGAGAGAGTTGCCAGCCAGGCAGAGAGGGTTAGGTGTGCAGGTTTCAGAAAGAACTGAATGGGCTCAGGTAACCTGGGGGCTGCCAAAAGAGAGGCAGGCGTTGAAGACAAACTACTGCCTCCCTCTGTACCCAGGCCTACACGGACCCCCAGGATGGCAAAGCATTTGAACAAATGATCAAACTGGGGACATGGTTCAAATCCAGAGTTAACCAAGTAATGCTAACACCCACCAGCAGGTGTGGGATGGGAGTGTACGGCACTGCCACAGTGCCACAACTGAAATGTGGATTGTGATGTTAAGCCAGGGAGGGGAGAGCAGGAAAGTTGATTTATTAGCACATACTGTGTACCAGGTTCCCACTGGGCCTCTCATGCAGATGATCTCATTTAAGTCACTTCATCACACCTCAGCAGAGCAGGGATTTATCCTCAGTTTACAGCAGAGAAGTGAAGGACCTCTGCTCTGATTGCACCTAGCAGGAACCGCTCCAGAGTCCAGGGCTTCAAGACTCTCGGTCGGCAATTCGCCCTTTTATTCCCCCTAGACAGGAGCTGCCTCTTCCCAGAGTGACTGATGGTAACAAGACCATTCCCTTTACAGCAAGCGGTTGGAGAATGTGTTCATTTCCTAGGGCTGCCATAACAAAATACTACAAACTGAGTGGCTGAAACAATAGAAATGTACAGTTCCTCACAATTCTGGAACCCAGAAGTCCAAATCAAGGTTTCAGCAGGATTGGTTCCTTTTGAGTCTGAAGGAGAATCTGTCCTAGGCCTCTCCCCGGCTTTGGTGGGTTGCTGGTGATCTTTGGCATTTCTTGACTTATTCAAGCACCACCCTGATCTGTGCCTTCTTCATGTGGTCTTTCCTTTGTGCATATGTGTGTCAAATTTCTCCATTTTATAAGGATACCAGTCACATTGGATGAGGGCCTACCCTAATGACCTCGTCTCAACAAATTACAACTACAATGACCCTATTTCCAAATCAGGTTACATTGTGAGGTACTGGGGGTTAGGACTCCAACATGTCTTTTGTGGGGCAAAGACAATTCAACCCATAACAGGAAAATGCGGAGGAGCACCTAGTTCCATTGCCTCCCAGGATAATCCCATTATGGCCAGGCTGAACAAGCCACACTCTGGGAAGCATATTGATGATGGATGATTGACAGCCAATACAGATCATGAATGCTCCTGCTTTCGAGTAGGGAGATAAAGTGAGAAATGGGAAGTGATATCAGTTCATCCAATGAGCACTGAGTGCTCTTCAAGTCCTGGGTGTCATGCCAGGTCCTACTCTAGTGGAAGATACAGATAGAGAAGTAGATCCTTGTAAAGGAGTACGAGATACAATCATCGATGGAATCCATGGTCATCGGCAAGAAGGGAGACAGCACTGGGAAGCTGCTGCAGCCATTAGTAATACCTATACATGCCTGGAATCATGGCCCAACGTGGAGATACTTGCTCTAACTCTGAATTTTGCATTGTTTCAAAAAAATTATACACACACACACACACACACACACACACATTCGCAAAGGAAATCCAGGCTTCAAAACTTTATAGGCACTTGCTTGTTTTAAGTGTGCCCTCTGCTGGTGGCCAGCAGCACAACACATTCCCTGCCAGGCAGGAAAATGAGCCCAGCTACGGAGTCCCAGGCTCTGTGCTTGGGCAGGTTCTTAACAACACTCCTGACACCGCTAGATATGATTGCTAGGCTGTCCAGAGAAAACAGGATAAAAGAGGTTAAGTGATTTACCCCCAGCTGGCAGGCAGAGCCAAGACCAGGTGTGGGGCCCTCTCCGTCACTTTCCTCTGAATGGCCCATTACAATTTTACACACACAACCACACATGTTCTAAAAGGTTTTTGCTTCTGTGGTTTTTTTTTTAACTTTCCCCCTACATTTTGTTATGAAAAATTTCAAACATACAGAAAATCCGAGAGAATTGTACAACATATGCCAGTTACCTAGCATTTACTCACAACCTAGATTCTACAATTGATATTTTGCTATATTTGCTTCATCACCTATCTCTCTATAGACTTTTAAAATTCTAGTTATATGCTACTTACAAAAGACACATCTAAATCACAAAACAGCACAGAAAACTTAAGATAATAGCATTCAAAAGTCGTTTAAACGTACCCAGATGACTTACTCTACACAAAAACCTGCATGTAACTGTTTATAGCAGCTTTATTCATAATGGCCAAAACTTGGAAGCAGGCAAGGTGTTCTTCAATAGGTGAATGGATAAACAAGCTATGGCTACTCCTGACAATAGACTATTATTCCGTGATAAAAAGTAGAATTATCAAGCCACGAGAAAACATGGAAAAGCCTTAAATGCACATTGCTTACTGAAAAAAAGCCAATCTGAAAAGGCTACATACTATATTATTCTCATCATAAGACATCTGGAAAAGGCAAAGCTATGGAGACAGTAAAAAGGCAAGTGGTTGCCAGGGCCTGGGGGGAGGATGGGATAAATAGGTGAAATGTTGGGGAGTTTAAGAACAGTGAAACTACTCTAGACAATACTATAATGGTGGATACGTGTTGCTATGCATTTGTCCAAACCCACAGAATGTACAATACCAAGGGTGACCCCCTAATGTAAACTGTGAACTCGGGGTGATAATGATGTGTCCATGTTAGATGTTAGCTCATTGGTTGTAACAAATGTACCATCCTAATATGAAACATTAATAATAGGGGGAACTAGGTGTGTGCAAGAAGGGAGTATATGGAAACTCTCTGTGCTTTCTTTTTTTTTCTTTTTTTTTTCTTTTTTTTGAGTTGGAATCTTACTCCATTGCCCAGACTAGAATGCAGTGGCATGCTCACAGCCACCCCAGCATCAACCTGCTGGGCTCTAGCAATCCTTCCGCCTCAGCCTTCCAAGTAGCCGGAACTACAGGCACGTGCTACCATGCCCAGCTAATTTGTGATTTATCGTAGAGATGAGGTCGCGCCAAGTTGCCCAGGCTGGTTTCGAACCTGCAGGCTCAGGCAATCCACTCGCCTCGGCCTCCCAAAGTACTGGGATTACAGGTTGAGCCGCTGAACCCGGCCTCTCTGTACTTTCTATTCCATTTATCTGTAAACCTGAAACTTCTCTAAAAACAGCCTATTAATTTAAAAAATGAAGTCGTAAAATAACTAGGAATCAAAGTAGAGTCATTTTCAATGGTTCTTTATTCTGAGTTCAAGTTCTTGTGTTAAAGATAATGGGTGGGGGACTAAAAAATAAAGGATTAGTCATATATTCAATAATTTAAAGCTTCTCTTTTGTATCCATGTCACTTCCAGCCTCCCCAGTCTTCTAGTTGAATAACTCTCAAATTTCAGCCAATATATTTACATAGTACAGGGTATGTACAAAATAAATTTGCAGAATCAGCTATTCAGTGACTTGAGGATATAGTCCTAGAGCTGAATTTTCTGTCTCTACCTTCTTATCCCTACTCTTACAAACCCCTGGCATTTACCTGCTGCATTGTCGTACACAAAAGTGTCTCATTGGCATGACATCACTGGATCCTTGCAATGACACTTTGAGATAAACATGCAGTTACTCATCTTTTACAGATAAGGAGACTGAGGTTTAGAGGGACAACATAATGTCACAGAACTATAAGAAGCTGAGCAAAGATTCAAATCCAAGTCAAGCTGACTCTTAGTTCAGTGCTCAGGCTAACTGCCCACTAAGAGAGACCCAGCTCAAGACATAGAACCCCCTGACATAGTATCAGACTGAGGTGATGCTCTTGCTCTGGGCACCTGGCCTAACTTAGCAATGTATGTGGAAGGAACAGACAGTGTTTTGTGTTAAAATTAGTGCCTCAGTCTCACCTTCTGCATCACCATGGATAGAGTGTGTATGCTCTACCTGTGCCAAGCACTATGCTAAGTGTATTCATTAGACACATCTCTGTTCCTTGGAACAATCCCCAGAAGTCAGGTTTATTGTCTTTTTCACAAAGTGACTGAAGTGGGGGACTTCTGCTTTCAACAGAATGGTTTATATTGTAGACTGAATATACTAAAAATTCTGTCTGCTATGACTCAACTAGATCCTGGATAAATTATAGCAAGTGTTTTATATGCATTGCTGAGTAAACGAAACCATGAAAAGTTATGTTCACACATGAAGAGCCAATGAACTGAAACCAGAGCAGTGAACAGTAGCAAGAAATAGAAGCTAGTATTGCCCTAGTGGCAAAGGCTGATAATAGGAATCTAGAGCTTTGGGGATTAAAAAAATCATGAGAAGCCGGGCTCGGTGGCTCAGCCTGTAATCCCGCGCCTTTGGGAGGCTGAGGTGAGTGGATTGCCTGAGCCCGCGGGTTCGAGACCCGCCTGGGCAAGCGAGACCTCATCTCTACAATAAATCAAAAAATCAGCCGG
>CAUYQG010194389.1:0-25844 GCA_963574415.1 Tarsius wallacei
CTTGCCAAGTTGCCCAGGTGGGTCTCGAAGTCGAGGGCTCAGGCAATCCACTCACCTTGGCCTCCCAAAGCGCGGGATTACAGGCTGAGCCACCGAGCCCGGCCATTTTAGTTCCTCTTAAACCATTCTGTGGTATTTCAAAGAATGGCAACACTCCTCAAAGAACCAAGAAATTACTAAAATGGGATGATTATGCTCTGACTTTTTCTTGTGGCCTTCACCTGCTCTACCATCTATGTCTCAGTGTAGACTCCTATTTCTTGGGTTGTTCTTTGACAGTAGTCTCCTAACTCGCCTGCCAGTCTCTAAGTTCAAACCCTGATCATCCAATCTACAAACCTGTTTTACTAGAATGCATACCTGATCACTTATCCTGCTAGTCTCTCAACTGTTGCTGGATGCCTTAGAAAGTCTTATGAATTCTGAAGTCAGGGTATAGCATGCAAGGTCATTCTTGATGAGGCACAAACCTCTCCAATGTCATCTATCCCTGCATCGTTTTTGCCACAATAAATTTAGTTAAATAACTTGATTAGATAAAATACTAAAAATAAGGTAGAACTGTATTTTTGTGTTCGTTTGAGTTGGAGTCTCATTCTGTCTCCCAGGTTGGAGTGCAATGGCATGCTCACGGCCACCGTAGCCTTGACCTGATGGGCTCAGGCGATCCTTCCGCCTCAGCCTTCCAAGTAGCTGGAACTGTAGGTGAACGCGACCATGCCTGGCTTATTTTTTTTTATTTATTGTAGAGACAAGGTCTCACCAAGTTGCCCAGGCTGGTCTCGAACCTGTGAGCTTAGACAATCCTCTCGCCTCGGTCTCCCAAAGTGCTGGAATTACAGGTTTGAGCCACTGTGCCTGGCAAGGACCGTATTTTTTAAAAGCTTATTTTTAAAGCTATATTAGTTGATATATATATAGATATTGATATTAGAATCAATAGCTTTCCCATGTAAATTACTATATCCCAACAAAAATTAACCCAATACATTGAAAAAGTTAAAAAACCCATTTTTACAATCTAGAATGAAGCCATCTACTAGAACTCCACACAGGAGTAGGTTCTGCATGTAGCTATTAAGTACTTTAAATGGGAAGAATGCAACTAAGAAAAATAATTTTTAATTTAATTTTAATTTAAATAGCTACATGTGGCTAGTGGCTACTGTAACAGACAACATAGCTCTAGAAGCATTCCTTAAGTGTGAAACTTTTTAAGATTAAAAATGCTTTAAGAAATCCAAAATAAAACAAATTTTATACCTAAGGGCCATTTAAAATATATACATAACATATGTACATAAACATATTTTAGAACATATTTTTTGAGTGATTAAAAAAAAGAGTAATTCTATGTTCTCCTCCAATAGCCATGAAGGGTCTGTGTCACCTTCCTAAAAAGTCATCCTTGTCTGGGTCTTCATCAAACAGCTCGATCTCTAATTCTTGTCCAGGATGTTCATAGACTAAAGCCTGAAAAATTAATGGACAGTAGTTAATTGCATTTTTACTAATACAGTCATTTACTGAGTATGATGATTATAGTAAACATTACCATGTATTTTTCTATAGCAGTAAATACTTTCTAGAGCACTTATATTTTCTTATTATCAAAACACACATACTTCTTAATGACTGGGAGATCACTTTGAAATACTTGCCGCATAGTAGCAGGCTATTTTGTTTAGATATAGTTATCCTGGATTACATATTTCAACGGGTCAAGTTCAATCACTCCAAAATGGGTCACAGGATGTCACCAAAGCCTGGTCTAAGGCTTAAGGTAGATCACAGATGTAGGATACATCACTCTAATTCTGCAGTGGCTCCATTCAGATGCTATCCTTGCAATAACCACAAGCTATCTACTTTAGCACTCTTCAGAGTAAGAAACTGGAAAGAGACTGGGTTGACAAAAGAGTAGAGGACAGGAAGCTGGGGGAGCATAAGTTGCACTACTGTTCTGAAGATCAATTCTAAAAAACGA
This sequence comes from Tarsius wallacei, assembly GCA_963574415.1. Taxonomy (NCBI): domain Eukaryota; kingdom Metazoa; phylum Chordata; class Mammalia; order Primates; family Tarsiidae; genus Tarsius; species Tarsius wallacei. The sequence continues at coordinate 1,988 of CAUYQG010194389.1, forward strand.
TTTCACAGTTCTTTAAAAACTCCTAACTTTGGATCCAGCAATTCTACTTTGAAGAGTTTTATCTGGGGAAAACAAAGCTGAGTAGACACTCACATTATACTTGTACAATACTGTTTATAACTCTGAAATGAACTGCCTAGCCCTCTCTGGGTAAATAAATAATGGTATCTATTCAGTGGAATTGTGATTAGAAATCATATAGACCTCTATTCATTGACATGTAAAGATGTCCTGATTTATTAAATTAAAAGCTAGCACAGAGGTATATAATTAATCTCATTTTTATGTGTTTGGGTTAATAAGCATATATAATATTTTATAATGAGACAAGCTACTCACATTATGAAAAATATTTTGCCAATCATTTACCATGACAGCATTATCTAATTAAGATGTAAACCCTAATGTGTTGACATGACAAAAATTTTGTTACGTGAGGTAGGGAGAAAAAGTACAATACTTTCTAAGATAGAAAATTAAAGTAAAGACAGTCTAAATGATGGTCTAAATTAGCCATGCTCCTGTGTGACTGAGTTGAGATTAGACCTCGGCTGATCCTACTTGGGGTCCAGTCCACCATGCCAAGCTACACAGTTGGACACAATGCATTACCTCATACACTTCATTCCACTTTGGGCTGAGGTTCTCTTTGATGACCTTGCTTTGGAAGATTTGGTTGCCAACTCGAATAATTCCATAGGGGTCTGATTTTCCCTTGACAAGTCCTTTAAGATAAGTATCTTTCCCCTGAAGATCCTGAGCTTCAATAAAATGTATCCTTAGAACACCCTGAAAAAAAAGAGCAAATGGTTATACCAGCAGTACCCAACCTTCTTGGCATCAGAGACCAGCTTCATGGAAGACAATTTTTCCACATATGGGCAGAGGGGAGGGAATGTGCAGTCAAATTCATAGGAAGCGTATAACCTAGATCCCTTACATGCATGGTTCACTATTGGGTTAATGCTCCTGTGAGAATATAAGGCCATCGCTGATCTGATAGGGGGCAGTGTTCTGCTCATCCACCGCACAAGCAGACAGGTTCCTAACAGGCCATGGACAGTCTGTGGCCAAGGGTTGGGAATCCCTGGTTTATACTATTCACTGGCTCACTAACAAAAGTAGAAGACAGCTGTGTGCCTGGCTCTGTCCTAAGAACTGAGGGTATGGAGGGAACAAAATAAAGACCCTCTTTTTGTGCAGTATATATTCCAGCAAAGGGAGGAGGCAGACAGCAAATAAGTTGAAATGATGAAAAGTGAAAAGTGAACAGATGACAAGTGCTAAAAAAAGAAAAGAGAGAGAAGAAGACAACAGTGCCCAAGTGGTGCTATTTCAGACAGGAGAACAGACAGGTTTCTGCTGGGAAGACACCTCCACAGTGACGTGAGCAGAGTGAGCACAAGCATCCCTGGGGAGTTTTCCTGGGAGAGGGAATGTTGAGCGCACAGGTCGTGGCACTATGCTTTTTCCAAAGTGTCCGATAACATAGGGTCTTGAGGGTCACCAAAGAACTCTAGACTCTGGAACTACAGTAAGTGATAACAAATATAAGCGGTATCTGACCTGTTACCAAGCGCTATATATGCAGTAACTATGCTGCTCAACTTTTAGAACCCTATGAAATACTGTCATTAGACCAATTTTATAGAAGATGAAACTGAAACTTTGAAATATGTATTATTCATAGACTTTGAAAAAGGTATTATTCATAGACTTCCATGACTAGCATAAACACAGTCCTTTTCCTGAAATATTGTTTTATTGATAAAAGAAAAAAGTCACATATTTCTTTCAAAACTAATCAAGTGCCCAAGTAACCTTTAGGGGAGGGTAGCATTCTGCCTCCCAAAACCTTTCTAGAAAATTATAGGGTGATACTCCTGACTGAATCAGCACAGGAAGATAGGCACCTCTGCAGATGAACACATTTTAAAAACTTTAAAAAATTCTCTTTTATGTGTTCATATGCCTAAAGCTTAGATAATCTGGCAACATCTTTCAACGGCTTTGGCTTTTAAGTCTAGCATGAAGGGTAGTAGGATCCAGGCAGGCTCAGGTGCTCACTTGTACTCAGAGCATAAAAAGCTGAGCAGCCAGGGAGCCTGAGGACTTCTACGTGTAAAGAGATTGCTGCATTTCCAGAGATGAGAATCATAAGTTAAGGAAAAAAGGCATTCTTTTCTAATATGTAGTATCACATTAAATCTGTTAAATGAGTACACTATAACTAATTTGAACACCGAATTAACTAGGGTTTGTTATTCCTAAAGGAAATAAGGATGATAACCTTATCATCCAGGTGTGGTGGCTCACACTTGCAGACCCAGCTACTTGGAAGGTTGAGGTGGGAGGAATGCTTGAGCCCAGGAAGTCAAGACCAGCCTGGACAACATGGCAAGACCCCATTTCTAAAAATATTTTTAGAAATTATCCAGGTGTAGTGGCAGACACCTAGTAGTCTCAACTACTTGATAGGCAAAGGTGGGAGGATCCCTTGAGCCCAGAAGTTTGAGGTTCCAGTGAGCCGTGATTGTGCCATTGAACTCCAGCCTGGATGACAGAGCAAGACCCTGTCTCTAAAAGTAAAAAATAAAATACAAAGATGCTTATGTATGTTTGTTGATTTATGCACTATTTCTGAAATCTAATTTAACCAGCAAAAATAAAAAGGCATCAGAGAAAAGCTATCTAACTTTTCACTTCAGGGAGCAAAATTAAAAATAATATACCTGCTGAAATTGGACCAACTTAGCACCTCCTGTTTTAGTATAAGTAAACAGTGTGGTATGCATCAATATGACTATTACTGCAAACAACACCACTGCAGTGTTGTTTACTTGACTTCTGGAACCTAAAGTCCAGACAGACTAAACAGATGGGGTTCCAACATCTGAGCTGCTTAAGACCTCTCATTAACCTACAAGAGATCCATTAACCTATTCCAATCACCCCTTCCATGACTAGCAGAAGGAATTTCATGTTCTTGACTACTAAGTACTCGCAATCTTTGAATGCAATAATTTAGTTATTACTTAGCCTGCTCAAATGAAGGTAACTCCAATGTCGGCTCTATGTGCTAGGTAGCATCCCACTTTATAGATGAAGATGCCAAGTAATATGCCCACAAAAGCAAACCTACCATTCACTGAACTCAGGAGCTGTGACTCACATCTAGTTCCGCCCTTTCTATTTAATCCAGCTGAACTGTTAACAGAAGTACTGCTTCTTCCAGGTTATTTAAGTGACTCCAGAGGCAACCATATTCTAATGAATGACAGCAATCCATTTTAATAAAAATAAACGCATGTATGTGCTTTCCGAGGTAATGAAGTTGTCTGTGCTGTGTACAGCTGTCACTTATGACTTGCAATAACATTTGAGAAACTAAATCCCTATCAACACCATTGAGGAATGTGGTTGGGGCGTGAGAACTATAATGACATCTCTGTGACAAACTTTAGGGTCAGTGCACATCAGTAAGTACCTTAAGGAGAGTAACAAAAGCCACAATCACTGCACTGAGACCCACATGGCAAATTGGCTACTGGGAGAGACCCAGGAGTCACGATGCCCAACATCACACCCACATGTTTGCAAAGGTCCCAGTATCTGTTTCTAAACATTAATGGATGCCAAGACATGCTTACCTTTGGTACAGGAAACCGCAACTGAGCTATCTGAACTTCACTGACAAGAGGAACGGTGATTCGATTGGGAAGTACCAGATAATTTGATATTATATCCAAAATGATAGTATCTGATAAACCACTGTTAATTGGGAGGTAAAAAAGAACAAACGGACCATCAGACATATCAACACTTGCTGTCACCTTAACAACAAATTTACCACAAATATGATGCAATGTCCCATTTACTGGGCAGGAAACGTCTAACTTCTCCAGCACAAAATTTAAAGCCAGCATTTCAATACTTCAGCTGTGATACTGCCAGGGTGACTATGATACAAAATTTATTCTTAGAGTGCAGGGTAAAATTCTAGCTACATTTCATAATTCCTAAATGACATGTCATACATTCCTACTCCATCATAGATTTAACACTGAATAACAAAGATATAGCTTATTAAATGTTTTAACATGAAGTGTTCCAAATATGCACAAATATGCAGAGAACAACATAACAGACATTCATTAACCCACTCCATCTGCACATACATATTACATTTCTCCCCACTGTCATATACTGGCACCAATGAAGTAAAATAACTTAGTATGCTCTCTCTTCACACATTATCAAACACTTTATGGGGTACTGAATACTTCAATAACTTTGAAATACTACATATCACTGCACTGCAAATTCAGAAATGTGAATAAAATAGCCTAGGGTAAAGGAGCAAAGGTACTTTCAATATATCTTTTGCCTATTATTGAGGGTAAGTGTGAGAACTAAATAATGCGCATGCAGCAGCACTTTTTGAAAACATTCATAAAAGTTTTGTGATTGAAATGTATTAGAGAATCCCTTGTGGCCATGGCAGCTTTGGCAAAGGCAGCTCACCCACAGTACCTCCTCACCACGACCCTCAGCACTCTCCCACGGCCGGCTGTACACGCTGCTCCCTGGTCCTCCATGAAAACGGCACCTGCAGTGGTTGCCTGGCTGGATGTTACTGTGTCCTAGTGTGTCCTTCAAAATCGCTCTTCATCTTTGCTTGTTTCTACCACAACCCTCACCTCCTATTACACCTTCAGCACTCAGTTTCTAGCTGCTCACTGGAACTCAATAGGGATATTTCAACAGGAACAGGCATATTTGTGGTATGAGGAATGAATTCAGGCATTACTTTACTTTATAATGTATTTGGTTCCTTTTTCTAATCAATTAATACAGCACATGGATACTCACGCTATAAAGCCTGGGATAAGATTTCATTATATTAGGTTCATGGTTACTGAATATTTACTTTGATAACATAAGGCTTGTTATAGTTGTAATTTATTTGATAGAAAGTCTTTGAGTGAGAACTAGTGGTCACAATTTAATGTATATATTAAATTTTATTATACATAATTTATATAAAAGTTATTTTATTATATAAGATTTACATAATTATAAATTATATACATATAATACATATTTAAGAGATTTTTATATATCTTTTTTATACCAGAGTCTATTTTGAATGATATGTATTTCTTTCTAAGTTACGTAAGTGTATAATTTGAATCATATCATTCTATCTATATAGGATATACAGAGGGTGACAAAAAATATACACACATTTTAAGAAAGGAAAAAACTATATTAAAATTGTAATACTCAATAAGATAAATACAAGTCACGTTTGACTTCTGCAATTACAAGAGGTATTAAAAGTGGTTACCATGAGCCGTCCAGGCACTTCTGATTATGGCAAACATCTCTTAAAATGTGTATATACATTTTTCTGGCATCCTGGTATAGGAGTATATTTTGACATTACATGTATAAAATCTATACATAAAATAATAGCTAGAGGCTGGGTGTGGTGGTATGCACCTGTATTCCTAGCTACTTGGGAAGTTGAGGAGAGAGAATCCCTTGAATCTAGGACTTTGAGTCCAGCCTGGGCAACATACTCATCTCCAAAAAAATGTTTTAAATAAACAATAACTAGAAAACACTACTGTATAAAAAAGGCTGCCTATGTGTAAACTGTTAAATGAAATGGAGCTAAATATGTATGTATATGTTTGTTTGTATTTAGGTATATGTATCTATCTCTTTTAAATCAAATAATCTGAAATTGCCATCCCCAAACTGTAGGCTTGCAAGAGGCAGAACAACATTGTCTGTGTGAATATACTCTTTCAGATTGTTTTGTTTTGTTTTTTTCTGAGTTGGAGTCTCACTCTTTGTTGCCCAGGCTGGAGAGCAGTGGTGTGACCATACCTCACTACAACCTTGAACTCTGAGGCTAAAGCGATTCTCTTGCCTCAGCCTCTCAAGTAGCTAGGACTATCAGCACACACCATTGCACCCAGCTTGTTTTCACTTTTATTTTGTGGACACAGGGTCTCACTTTGTTGCCCAGGATACTCTTGAACTCCTGGCCTCCAGCAATCCTCCTGCCTCAGCCTCCCAAAGTGCTGGAATTACAGTCATGAGCCACTATACCCAGCCCCCAAAACTCTTTTCCTACACTTAACTGTGTAGACATTTGCTGTTTTCACTGGCTAACCAGAGTTCTTTCCCCCTACTTCTAGTGAACATTTTTCCTTTGAGGGATACCCTCATTTCCTGGAGTTGTCCCAAGCAAGTGACTCATTTCTTTGTCTTCTATAAGGGTATGCACAAGACCCACACCTGATCATCAGAATCACAGGAATCTGTCCAAGGATGAGTAGACACAAGTTACCCCTGGAACTTTTGCTGAAACTAGTGGAAAAGGTGACCAAGCTCACAAACAAGAAGCTTCCAGCTATACCGCAGAGTGAGAGCCTACCTGGAAACAAAGCCACAAGAGGGAGACTCACTCTCTGCTTGGGTGAAGAGCTGGAGAGAGATCCCTTATGGCATCCTGTGGCATAACATGGGCTATGTCTGAAATGCCTCAGAGGATGCTCCAGGCTTTCCAGTTATGTGAGCCAGGAAACCATGCACCAGGTGAGCTCCTTGAGTAGCCATGTGACTGCTCTGTGCACAGCTATGTCCCATGCACAAAGAGCAGCAGCAGGCTCAGGGCAGGCACTCCATGCCCATTTGGTGGGTGACTGAATAAACTGCCTTTTAAAAGTATTACTTATTTATCTTCTTTAGACCATTTGAGTCAGGTTTGTTGCTTGCCACTAGAATTCTAATGACCTCTTTAACAAATCTTTTAAAGTTGTACTTTCTTTCCACAGATTATTTTAAGAGAATAGTCTTTTTCTATGTACGGTAAACCACAGTAACTAAAGAAGACTTATTATGCCTATGCCTCAGATGATTAAAATCCTAATGTTTCCCAAATAATAAAACAAAATTCTTTCTAATGGCCTTCTCAGAGGCATAAACAAATATACAGAAAGTTTTAAAAAGTCTGAAACCAAGTTTCTTTCTCTCCCTCTCTTTATTTATTTAGAGTTATGATCTCACTGTTGCTCAGGCTGGAGTGCAGTGGCACACCACAGCCTCAAACTCCTGGACTCAGGCAATTCTTCTGCCTCAACCTCACAAGTAGCCAGGACTACAGGCTCATGCCACCACACTCAGCTACTTTTTTTGATTTTTTTTTTTAATAGAGATGAGGTCTCATTATGTTGTCCAGGCTAGTCTGGAACTCCTGGACTAAAAAAATTCTCCCGCCTTGGTCTCCCAAAGTGTTGGGATAACAGGTGTGAACTACTGCACCAGGCCTCATAATTTAATTTCTAAGCTATTTTAGGGGAAAAGAGAGAGAGAGAGCGCGCATACCAAACTATCCACTGGAAAAATGTGTAACTTTAATAAGTAAAGCATTTTTTTTTTTGAGTCAGAGTCTCAGTCTGTCATCCAGGCTGGAGTGCAGTAGCACACTAACGGCTTCTGCAGCATCGACCTACTGGGCTTAGGCGATCCTTCTGCCTCAGCCCTCCAAGTAGTTGGAACTACAAGCATGTACCACTATCTCTGGCTAATTTTTCTTGATTTGTTGTAGAGACGAGGTTTCACCAAGTTGCCCAGGCTAGTCTCGAACCTCTGGGTTCAGGCAATCCTCTTGCCTCAGCCTCCCAAAGTGCTGGGATTACAGGTGTGAGCCACCGCACTCAGCCAAGTAACGCATTTTTTTTTTAGTTGGAGTCTCGCTCTGTTGCCCAGACTGGAGTGCAGTGGCATGTTCCTGGCCACCGTAGCCTTGACCTGCTGAGCTCTGGCGATCCTTCAGCCACAGCCTTCCAAGTAGGCAGAACTACAGGCGCGCTACCACGCCCAGCTAAGTCTTGATTTATTGTAGAGACAAGGCCTCGCCAAGTTGCTTGGGTGGGTTTTGAACCCGCGGGTTCAGGCAATTCACTCGCCTTGGCCTCCCAAAGTGCTGGGATTACAGGCTGAGCCACCGAGCCCGGCCTAAGTCATGCATTTTTAACTTTCAAATAAAATAGTAAAACCAGCAAAGCAAGTTTGGAAGCTGTAATTTCAAGTCTTCCTGTTTGGTAGTCACCAACAGTTTGCCACAGTCCCATCCAACCCATCAGATAGAGGGATTATGACAACTAGAAAGACTTCATGTCTCTCTGAGCAGGGACATGCCCTTCATGGCCTCAGGTGCTGTCATGAGACATTTTTCTTATTTTTTTAGACATTAGATTGCTGCGGAATAATGAAAAGATTCCCAGTGATAAGAAATGGAACTTCAAGTTCCTTGTCTCTCACACTTAAAATTCTGGAGAAGTCCCATAAATTTCTAGGTCCACACTGACCCCTGGTTCCTTTCAAGGAGGAATGAATAAAGGTAACAAAATGTAGGAAGGGAGGAGGTGGCTGTAGTTTGGACAGATAACAGGAAGGGTTCGTTTTGAAACATACATTAACTTTTAAAGTTTTCCTTTTATTTATTTATTTGTTTATTATTTTAGAGCTAGGGGAGTCTCACTATGTTACCCAGGCTGATCTCGAACTCCTATTACTAGCTTCAAGTGATCTTCTTGTCTTGGCCTCCCAAAGTCCTGGGATTACAAGCATAAGCCATTGCTCCTGGCTGTTAAGGTTTTCTTTATTGTTTAAGAAGGTAATAAAAGCAAAATTTACAAACTGATTTATAGAATAGTAAAAGGCAGCCGGGCTCAGTGGCTCAGCCTGTAATCCCAGCACTTTGGGAGGCTGAGGTGAGTGGACTGCCTGAGCCCAGGCGTGCAAGACCCGCCTGGGCAACTTGGCGAGACCTCAGCTCTACAATAAAGTCAAAAATCAGCTGCCTGTAGTTCCGGTTACTTGGAAGGCTGAGGCGGAAGGATTGCTGGAGCCCAGCAGGTTGAGGCTGCGGTGGCCCGGAGCATGCCACTGCACTCCAGTCTGGGTGACGGAGTGAGACTCCGACTCAAAAAAGAATAGTAGAAGGCTGCTCCTTTCTAAACTGCCAAAGTGATGAACAGAGGCAAAGGAAGGGCAAATACTCAGCCCAACACTCTTACAGTCACTCCACTTTGGTATCGGCATGCAAGCAGTTTTTTACGTGGCTAGAACAAAACTCAACTATGCTTTCTTTACTTGCTTCTCACAAGAGCCTAGAGAAGGCACTAATTCCATCTGGACTTTAATAACTCTGAAAATGTACATGACACCATCAACACAACAGGCTAAGGTTTAGGGACTTGACGTGACACTTACTTCAATCCAGGGATATCCAGAAGATTAGTCAGTCCTGTCCAGTTAATTTCCAAGAGCTGTTTTTCAAAAAAGGGCAAAAAGATTAAGTACCCTAAATGAACTATTTCCAATTACCACATCAAATGCACACAGGGTTGTGTTTTTATAAAGAAAATGTGTTAGTACACAATACTGTTCTACCCCTTTTTCTCCCCACCAACGCATCAAGGACCTCTTTCCCTGGTGGTACACGAAGAACAGCCTGTTTTCACTTTTTGTTGACGATAGTATTTTCCTGATAAGATTTCTCCAGCAAAACCATAATTTATTTACTCATTCTCCTATAGATGGACACTTAGAATACTGACTTTTCTTTTATTATAATTAATGATTCTGCCAACATCTTTTTACATTCATTTCTTATATACATATGCTCACTCGCATTAAAAAAACTGGGATTTCAGATTGAAGATTTATGTTCAATTTTTTTTTTTTTTTTGGAGTTGGTAACAAGGTCTCACTAAGTTGCCCAGGCTGGTCTCGAACTCCTGGGCTCAAGCAACCCTCTCACCTTGACCTCCCAAAGTGCTGGGATTACAGGCTTGAGCCGCCGTGCCTGACCTATGTTTATTTTTCATGTTAACAGATAGTACCTACCCACCCTCTAGAAATACTATACCAATTTACCTCCCACCAAAAATGTATAAGAATGTCCTTTTTCCATATTTTTACAAAAAAATCAGTCCATCTGGCACCTAAATGATGACACTTTACAATACCTTAATTTGTATTTTCCAGTGAGCAAAACATGTTCTATCCATTCATTCAACATTTGTAATTATTTATCTTAGAATAATTCCTATATAATTAGCTAAGATTCCATTAAGTAGATGTGAACTGGTAAATGATATTGATTAGAAATGCTACTTTTCCTAATAACATTGCATGTAACAAAATTACTGGTGTTTTACATTTGTAGAACAAATGCAAATGAAATTGCATGATCTCAATTACCCACATAGTTGAGTAACAAAACTGTTCAAGTCCATTTTGGAATTAGGTGGTTGTAGATAAACATGAACTAGAAAAGTCAAGTCAAGATTCCTTTGAATAGACCAAAACTAAAAAAAAAAAAGCCAGGCATGGTGGCTCATGCCTATAATCCCGGCACTTTGGGAGGCAGAAGCAAGAAGATTGTCTGAGTCCAGGGGTTCAGGACCAACCTGGGCAACTTGGCAAGACCTCATCTCTACAATAAATCAAAAATTTAGCCAGGCATGGTGGCACATACCTATGGTTCTAGCTACTTGAAAGGCTGAGGCAGAAGGATTGCCTGAGCCCAGCAGGTCAAGGCTGTGGTGGCTGTGAGCACTGCACTCCAGCCTGGGTGACACAGTGAAGCTCCAACTCAAAAAAGAAAAACAAAAAACAACTTTTAAGATCCTGAAAGACTAAGATTTCTTAGCATAAGAGAAATGAGATATAAATACAGAAATCAGGGGGGAAAACATGCAAATAATCTTAAATTCGGGTTGTGAATATCAGTATGAACTATGTTTTATTTCCTCTTTAAAATAAATGTTATATTCCTGGGTCCACTCATTGAACAGGCCTAGAAACAGTGGCAACCCAGCAGTCTCAGCCCCTGGATTATGATCTCTAACTACACTTTCCACTAAAAGGAACTGGAAAAAAAATTTTTTTTAATGGCTGATTCCAGGACAGGGGCAATTGTTCTAATCACCAGTAGGAAAAAATGTTAGAATGACAATGGTATTATAACTAGGGATACAAAACTGTGAAAAATAGGATATTCCAAATCACCTAGCTAAACTCACATATTCGAAATCATATGGATAAATTTATAACCTCTGTGATTTAAGGGGTCATTTTCCTTTCTTTTCTCATACCATAAGATCAGAGAGTCTCTTCAGAACCTAAAAAGGAGCAAATACTCCCTGTCAACAAAATATTCTAGTTGTACAAAAACACCTGCATATGGGAAAACTAAAATTTAAAAGGGCATTGTAAGGCTGGGTGCTGTGGCTCACACCTGTAATCCTAGCACTTTGGGAGGTGAAGGCAAGATTGTCTGAGTCCAGGGATTTGAGAACAGCCTGGGCAACTTGGCAAGACTTTGTCTCTACAATAAGTCAAAAAATTAGCTGGGCACAGTGGCGCACGCCTATATTCCCAGCTACTCAGGAGGCTGAGGTGGAAGGATCACCTGAGTCAAGCAGGTCGAGGCTGGCATAGCCGTGATCATGCCACTGCACTCCAGCCTGGGCAAAAGAGTAAGACTCTGACTCAAGAACATAAGGAAAACAAAAGGGCATTATAACAGGATTTTATCATTTAGTTCTGAATTGTTTACTTTATTTTTTTATATTCTTGAGTCAGTGTCTCATTCTGTTACCCAGGCTGGTATGCAGTGGTAGCATAATCATGGTTCATCGCAACCTCGACCTCCTAAGTTCGGGTGATCCTTCTGCCTCAGTCTCCCAAGTAGCTGGGACTACAGGCACATGCCACCCATGACTTGCTAATTTTTTGTAGATGAGTTCTCGCTATGTTGCTTAGGCTGGTCTCAAACTCCTAGGCTCAGCCCCCTAAAATGCTGGTATTATTGGCATGACCCACTGTGCCTGGCCTGAATTGTTTCTCTGGATCACTAGTCTACTTCAGAAAATAAGAATGTAGCAAAGATACAACACAGAATTTTGCACTTAACTCAAGTTACAATGCAAGTACTCTCATGACACACTCATCAGAAGACAGCCAAGTCATGCCTGCTTCATCTGCATAGTTATGAATGCAAGAGCCACACAAACTCCATGAAGAGGTTGCTCTGTTAAGGAAGGCAGCAGGTATGTTTCTAAATAAAATTAAGTAAGACCAGTACAGTTAAAGAAAAATAAGGGGGATAGAATTAAAAAATGCTACTTAATAAACAAATGTTTCTATATAGGCATACCTCCAAGACACTGCAGATCAAGTTCCAGAGCACCACAGTATAAAGCAAATAGTGCAATACAGGAGTCAAGCAAATTTTTTGGTTTCCCCGTACATATGAAATTATATTGTAGTCTGTTAAGTATGCAATAGCAGTGTGTCTAAAATAATGTACATGTCTTAATTAAAAAATACCTTATTGCTAGAAAAAAATACTAAAGATCATCTGAGCATTCAGTGAGTCATAATCTTTTTGCTAGTGGAAGATGTTTTCCCAAAGTTGATGGCCACTGCCTGATCAGGATAGTACTTGCAGAAGGTTGGGGTGGCTGTGGCAATTTCTTAAAATAAGGCAATAAAGTTTGCCACATAAACTGACTCTTCCTTTTACAAAAGATTTCTCTGTAGCATGTGGTGCAGTTGGACAGTATTTTATCCACAGTAGAGCTTCTTCCAAAATTGGAGTCAGTCCTCTCATACTCTGCCTCTGCTTTATCAACTAAGTGTATGGAATATTCTAAATCCTTTGTTGTCATTTCCACAATGTTCACAGCATCTTCACCAGTATATTCCAGCTCAAGATGCCAGTTTCTTTGCTTATTCATAAGAAGCAACTCCTCATTCATTCAAGTTTGATAATGAGATTGCAGCAATTCAGTCACATCTTCAGGCTCCACTTCTAATTCTCTTGCTATTTCTACCACATCTATAATTACTCCGTCCACTGAAGTCTTGAATCCCTCAAAGTCAAATATGAGGGTTAAAAATCAACTCTTCTAAACTGCAATTAATATTAACATTTTTACCTCCTCACAAATTATTATTATTATTATTTTGAATTGGAGTCTCCCTCTGTTGCCCAGGCTGGAGTGCAATGGCATGCTCATAGCCACGCCAGTGTCAACTTGCTGGGTTCAGGCGATCCTTCCGCATCAGCCTTCCAAGTAGCTGGAACTACAGGAGTGCGTTACCACGCCCGGCTGATTTTTTTTTTTTTTACATAATGTAGAGACGAGGTCTTACCAAGTTGCCCAGGCTGGTCATGAGCCCCTGGGCTCAGGCAATCCTCTCACCTCGGCCTCCCAAAATGCTAGGATTACAGGCTTGAGCGACTGCATCCGGCCACAAATGTTCTTAATGGCATCTATGGTGAATCTTTTACTTCAATGTAAGCACTGTGTATTGCGCTATTTGCTTTACTGTGGTGCTCTGGAATTTGATCTGGAGTATCTTGGAGGTATAGGAACATTTATTTACTAAGTAGCATCTTTGAATTATATCCCCCTTATTTTTCTTTAACTATACTGGTCTTACTTAATTTTATTTAGAAGTGTGCCTGCTGCTTTCCCTAGCAGAGCAACCTCTTCCTGGAGTTTGTATGGCTCTTGCATTCATAATTGTGCAGATAGATGAAGCAGGCATGACTTGGCTATCTTCCGATGAGTGTGCCATGCAGGTGCTTGCATTATAACTTCAAGGTTTTCAATTTACTTTGCCCAGTTCTATCAGAGAAATCACTATTTTTGGCAGCTATAGCCTTACAAAACGTATTTCTCAATAAGACTTGAAAGTCAAAATTACTCCTTGATCCATGAACTGCAGAATGGACAGATAACTATGTTAGCAGGCGTGAAAACAACATTAAGCTCTTGGGTGATGAAGTACACTGCCAATAAGCAGTAGTATTTAGAAATTACTCTTTTTTTCTTTTTCTGAGCAGTGGGTCTCAACAGCAAGTTTAATATATTCAGTAAATCAGCTTCTGATTTAACGTGGAAGAGGTGCGACTCCTCCTTTCACCTGAACACTCTGAGGTCATTATAAGGTTATTAATTGGCCTCATGTCAATATTACTGCATCTCAGAAAATAGGGAGGCTTGAGGAGAGGGAGCAAGGTGGGAGAACAGCCAATTGTTGGAACAAACAGAACACACATAACATTTCTTGATTAAGTTCGCCATTTTATATGGACACAGGTCATGCCACCCCAAAACAATTAGAATAGAAACATCAAAGATAACAGATCATAACAGATAAAATGATAATTTAAAAGTTTGAAATACTGCAAGAATGCCTCAAATATGGCATACGGACATGAAGTGAGCAATGTATTGAAAAAGCGGTGCCAATAGGCTTGCTGGATGCAGGGATGTTATAAACCTTTGATTTTTAAGAAATGTAATACCTGTGAAGTGCGATAAAGTGAAGTGTAATAAAAATGAAGTGTGCCTGAACATCTTGCTGATAAAGCACTCCTGAGAAGGTCATGTTCCTCAACAGGAGGACTGCTTGGGGCCAGGAGTTTGAGACCAACCTAGGCAACACAGTGAGATCCCATTTCCACAAAAAGTAATTTATTTTTTATCTTTATTTTTTGAGTTGGAGTCTCACTCCATCGCCCAGACTGGAGTGCAGTAGCACACTCCTGGCCACTGCAGCCTTGACCTGCTGGGCTCCAGCGATCCTTCTGCCTCAGCCTTCCAAGCAGCCGGAACTAAAGGCGCGTGCTACCATGCCTGGCTAGTTTTTTATTTATTGTAGCGACACGGTCTCGCCAAGTTGCCGGGGCGGGTCTCAAATCCATGGGCTCAGGCAATCCACTCGCCTCCGCCTCCCAAAAGTAATTTTAAAAGACTATTCAGGACCGGGCTTGGTGGCTCAACCTGTAATTCCAGCACTTCGGGAGGCCAAAGCGAGTGGATTGCCTGAGCTTGTGGGTTCGAGACCCGCCTGGGCAACTTGGCAAGACCTCATCTCTACAATAAAACAACAAAAAAGTTAGCCAGGTGTGATAGTGTGTGCCTGTAGTTCTGGCTGCTTAGAAGGCTGAGGCGGAAGGATCACCGGAGCCCAGGAGGTCGACGCTGGGGTGGCCGTGAGTGTGCTGCTGCACTCCAGCCTGGGCGACAGAGTGAGATTCCAACTCAAAAAAAAAAAGAAAAGAAAAAAAAAAAAGAAGCCCAAACTTCACTTACATGCTGCCTACTTATATAGTGAATCCTCACTTGTACCCCACATCTCTATTAAAAAAAAAAAAACTAGGCAGGCATGGTGGCACATGCCTGTAATCCCAGCATCTTGGGAGGCTGAGGTAGGAGGATTGCTTCAGCCCAGGAGTTCGAGGCTGTAGTGAGCTATGATCACACCACTGCACCCTAGCCTAGGTAACAGAGCAAGACCTTGTCTCTGAAGTTTGTTGTTTTTTTAATTTAAAAAAAGAGTGTGATAATGAATGTACGAGAGAAGTATGAGGATGAATGTGTGAGAAACTGTGTGTGAAAGACCCAGAGGGTATGTGAGAGAAAAAGTACGGGTGTGAGAGAATAAGTGCATGAGAGGGTCTGAGAAAAGGAGGGGTTTAAAAGCTCAGTCTGAAAATACTGCATAAGAACACCAGAGAAGAACCACCAGGAGGGACCTATCAAGGCAAGGCTTTAGAAAGTGCCCTTGGAAAAGCAACTAAAATTAGCATGCTCCCTCCCTCCCCAAGGCACAGGCCTCAGGATAACAGAGCCACAGTCTCTGATGACTAAGATCTCTATTTCGGGAAACTGAAGAGCCAGTTTCCAAAGGACAGGAAGTCATCTCGGAGCTGCTGGGGCTCTTCTATGAGAAACAATGTGCAACACGGTCTATGGCTGTAAAAGGGTGTCAAGTTTTAGCTGGAACAACACAAACATATTTACATGTTTCATTAAAACCACAGAAATGTCCTTTTCTCTCTACTGTTCCATAATGCATTGTCTGCAGTAAAATTTACAGTTCAGCAACAGCAACTTGGCTTACAATATGCCAGGCATCCTAACTGCATTAGGTTCTACTGTTCAGAATCAGAATCACATGGGAAAACTGCTAAACGTACACAATGATGGTTCCCACCATTCTCCAGTTTTTGATGTAGTAGATTTGGGCTGGTGGTAAAGTTCAAGAATGTTTTTGCTTTTTTAAGTACCCAGGACTTCTGAGAGCAGCACTTATGATCCCAGGGGAGAGTTGAGGTCTCAGAGGCCTACCTGCCAGTCTGAAATCCTTCCCTAGAGGCAGCTCCAATGAAAGAAAGGCAGGAGTGAGCAGAGCTTGAAGGAGGATGAGGCCCCCACAGGAGCAGATGAGAGAACTCCAGCTAGATCCTAATGAAGTGTCAACGGCCAAGTGTAGATGAGCCAGAGATCCACACACACAGAATTATTATGTACAACCACTTGGCCACAGTGTGTGCAACATTGCATGAACACAGTGTGTACAAAGACTGGGGCCCACAAAGAACACTTTCCATGGGGATGAGTTCAGGGAGGGAGCAGCTGCCACTGCAGAAAGGCACAAAGCAAGTCTCATCCCACCTTCCACCTTCAGGGACAGAAGCCGAAGGAAGGGAAGCACAGTTGGGGACCCACTGCAGCTAGGGGAGAGGTCCACTGGGGGCATGGTAGGACACAGTCCCAGGCCAGACAGAATGCAGACTCTCTCCTGCAAAAGACCCACCAAAGACACAAAGCACAGGGAGGAGAGGAACGGTCATCAAGAGCGCTCTGGCCTGAGACCCAGGACAACAGGCAGCTACCTTGTACCCTCGTCACTGGAGTAGAGCACGACTGTCCAAAACAATAAAAATAACAAACCACAGATCCAAGGAACACATAGGAAACTTGGCAGGATGAATACCTCAAGAGCTGTCAGCCTACTTCATGTGTGCTCTGAATCTGTAGATGTGTCTGTGGCCCTGACTCTTGACCTCCTGGCTCCCCTTTGCTCCTGAGATTCAACTGCAGTCCTCTGTGTAAGTTTCATGAGACACCAGCATAGGCTATTTTTATTTTTAAATAAAACCCTCTCCTTTTCCCTTTCCCTTTGCTTAAGGCACTTTGATTTCTGGAGTCCCATGCTAACAGAATTCAATTTCTTCTCTTAATGAAAAATGTTATTTGCATTTAACACATGAAGAAATGGAATCTATGGTTCAAAAGGAGCCAGAAGCCAGCACCTCTGCATTCAGTGGGAAGACTCCCTGAAGATGAATAAACACATCAGCAAGGCTAGGACCATCTCTTAGAGAAGTTCTGGGAATGACCTAATGGATTCCCTCTTGTC
Source organism: Tarsius wallacei (assembly GCA_963574415.1). Lineage (NCBI taxonomy): Eukaryota > Metazoa > Chordata > Mammalia > Primates > Tarsiidae > Tarsius > Tarsius wallacei. Next base: position 19,301 of record CAUYQG010194389.1, read on the forward strand.
TAATCCTGTACTCGTGGGATAAATCTAAAAAAGACTAAGGACTCTGAAACACCACTATGAATGTACACCTGAGTATATCCAACAACTATCAAGTGAGAATGATTCCCTGGAACGGCAAATACCAACTGTCACAGTTCTTATCAGAACGTTTATCCAAGCTCTTCTCCTTACCAATAATTAACCTCTAAACTTCTAGTTTCAAGACTTCACTAGAATGCTAAATCTACACATAGGAAAATATTTAATTTCTTAAATTTCTGAATACTTGCTATGTCTTAGGCACTGCACTTAGCAGTTTACATTCCCTGACATTTATTTTTCACACTTAATTGTATGAGATAGGTATTACTGTCATTGCCATGTAAAAGATGGGAAACTGAGGCTTAGAGAAATAAAATAAGTTGTTCAAAGGACACAGTTAAAAAGAGAAAGAACTAAGAGTGGAAAGCCAGGCTGCACAGTACATAAGTCTGTCACTCAATCATCATACTGCACTGCTTTCTCCTAGGCGCCAAAAGTTCATCACTCAAGGAATGTTTAGGGTTGCCTTCTCCCAACAAGTACCACATTATCCAAACTAAACAAACTATCAAATAGAAAAATATGTCAAGGTTTCATAAAGGTCTCTGGCACTATACTTCTAAATCACCTAAGTAGTAAAAAGTTAAAAAAAAACAACAAAAAACTTCTAGATTTATTTTTCACCAGGGTAAGGAAGAATTACTTGGCAGCTAGCAATAAATTCTGTTCTCATATTTTCCGGTAAAAAGTAACTGAAAAAAATTTCCTTCTCTCTGAAGCATATGTTTGGTGACTTTATTCACCATATAAGGAAATGAGTGATCCTGAACTTTTCAGTCTCATCCTTCTTTTCTGAACATTAAATTTTCATCTGGAAGTTAATATTACAATGCTATTTTAAAAGTAAACTCATCTGCGGGAGATCCAAACTAAGTAAAAGTATTACTACGTTTAGAGGAAGACTTAAAAGATTTGGATTTTGTTACATTCTAAACTGCAGGAGGCAGGAGGCCTTTCTTTAAATTGTTAAAAATGCTCCTGCCTAAAAATATATTTAAAATACTTAGCAATTTGTTAAAGATTAGTTTTTTTGGTCATTAATGAAGTTAGTTTCTTAAACATACTAGCTTTTCAACACCTGGCATTAAAAAAACATAAATTTTAAATCTTATAAATCTCATTTCCCAAAATTTTAATAAAGTAAAATTTGACACAAAGGCTTTCTTTTCATGTTACCATTTTTCTACACTTAAAATGCATTCAAAATAAGCCCATTATTTAAGCAATAATAAGCAGATGAGAACAGTAATTTTAGCGGTAATAGAAAGTGATGACACATAATTCTGTTCATGTTTTTATATAGAAGAAGTGCCACCCGTAGTAAACTTAGTCTGGTCTAGATAAGCCCATATCTTAAAAACCAAATAACAATTTTTATTAATTTATTTGAATTAAATTATACAAATGAATGTTCTTATTTTATTTATTTACTACTTATTTATTTATTTGAGTTGGAGTCTCAACTCCTTCTCCCAGGCTGGAGTGCAGTGGCACGCATGCTCACGGCCACCCCAGTGTTGACCTTCTGGGCTCCAGTGATCCTTCCACCTCAGCCTTCCAAGTAGCCAAAACTATAGACGCATGCTACCACTCCCGGCTATTTTTAAAAATTATATTGTAGAGATGAGGTCTTGCCAAGTTGCCTGGGCTGGTCTCTAACCCACAGGTTCAGGCAATCCACTCATCTCGGCTTCCCAAAGTGCTGGGATTATAGGCTGAGCCACCGAGCCTGGTCGAATGTTCTTATTTTAAATAACACATGATGTTCAGGGTGCATCCATAAAGGACTCATCAAGAGTTACTAAATGGCATATATTAAAAATTGTTTTAGAAACAGATCAATTCATCCATAAGACATCTACTGAACTCTATGGAGACAAATATGGTTCTTAGTTTCTAAGAGTTAATGTTAACTGTGACACTACAGGACTACAACTCTGTCCTAGAAAGCAATGTGTGGAAATTTGCTGAAAATAAGTGAAACTAAATAGTCAAATAAAGCATTCTGGGAAAAAGGCACAAGGAGACAGCAGTAAAATGGGGTTGATACTTAGAATGTATCTTGTGGAACTTGGAATGCTTACTGGGGCAGTAGTAGGAAATAAGGCTAGAAAGAGAGAGCCTGTCTAAATCACCACAGTCTTGACTGCAAGAAAGAGACAATCCCAGTGGGTCAGTTTGTACTCTGAGATTACCGTGATGATGATGAACACGAAGACAGCAAAGGCAAAAGCCAATCAGAGGCTGCAGGAGACTAGGTAAAGAGGAATGAGTCTCTCTGGTAGGATTAATAGTTGTGTTGCCTTAGTTTTGTGGCTAGTAGTGAATAATAACTACTTAAAAGCAACAACAAAGAGGGGGAAGGTTAACAATGTGAAATAACATTCTGACTTATCTAAATGTTAGAAAATCCATCAAAAAAAGTCTTTATGACATTTTAAAACACAGTACACGGTGGTTCGCGCCTGTAATCCCAGCACTTTGGGAGGCCGAGGCGAGAGGACTGCCTGAGTCCAGGGGTTCAAGACCAGTCTGACAACTTGGTGAGACCTTGTCTCTGCAATAATTCAAAAAATTAGCCAGGCATGGTAGCTACTTGGAAGGCTGAGGCAGAAGGATCGCCTGAGTCCAGCAGGTCGAGGCTGTGGTGGCCATAAGCATGCCACTGCACTCGAGCCTGTATGACAGAGTGAGACTCCAACTCAGAAAAACCCTAAAGAACAAACAAAAAAACACAGTACAGGTCTAGCATCCCTAATCTGAAAATCCAAAACACTTCAAAATCCAAAACTTTCTGAGTGTAGAGACTTGATGCTCAAAGGAAATACTTACTGAAATATAAGTATAAGGCAACTCTAAAATCCAAAATACTTGTGGTCCCAAGCATTTCAAATTAAAAATATTCAACTTGCATATAAAACCGTATGTGCAGCTCATTGAACGTACTACCAAAAAGAAAGGGGATGCATTCAAATGATAGCAGCACTTACCTCTGGAAAGGGGTTAGAGGGAGGTTTTATAGGTAAGTCAATACAACAAAGTGTTTAGGAACATGAATTCCATATCAGACTGATTTGGATCTATGTGCAGGCTCCAAAACTTACTAGCAATGTGGACAAATAAGACTCTCAAAATTTCAGTTCCTGAATAGTAAAAGGAAATAATACTAATATTTAACTAGAGTTATGAGCAAACATCTATAAACCATACTCAGTGATAGGTGCTAAATAAAATATTAGCTGTCACCTATACTTTTTAAAAAAGTCTATGTTGGTCGGGCGTGCTGGCTCAAGCCTGTGTTCCCAGCACTTTGGGAGGCTAAGGTGAGAGGACTGCCTGAGCTCAGGAGTTCGAGGCCAGCATGGGCAACTTGGCGAGACCTCATCTCTACAATATATCAAAAAATCAGACAGGCGTGGTAGCGCGTGCCTACAGTTCCGGCTACTTGGAAGGATCGCCTGAGTCCAGCAGGTGGAGGCAGCGGTGGCAGTGAACATGCCACTGCACTCCAGCATGGGCAATAGCCATTTAAATGACTCAAAATTTTTTAAAAAAAAAGTCTATGTTTTCAAATTTCAAAAATAATAAACATTATTTTTGTAATCAGGAAAGAAAGTTGTTTAAAGTGATGAAGTCCTCCATTAAAGCACAAAGAGGTATGAAAAAACTCACAGGATTCATGTATCAGAAAGAGAAAAAAGTTAAATAAGATTTTGTTTCTTTGCTTTATGCATTCTTCCGTAGGTACATACTTTTGTCACTACATGGAAAGATTAAAAATGAAATAAATTTTGACTTACTGGTTTCCGAAGGAAGAAGATTGACAAAGCTCCAACTAAAGGCATGTCTCCAATCAATGGTTCCAAGATCACCCGCATTGTACCATGAATCTAAACTCAAACAGGAAACCAAAATATATAATAGAAAACAACTCTGCAAGGCCACTTACTCGATGCAAGACATCTGCATGAGAACCTTAGTAACTTTCAAGCATATGACTGTATGTTTTTCTCAACTATGACCTACAAATAAACGCTTAACTTCAAAAAAAATTCAAGCTAATAAAAACTTCACAATGTTTTTGAATAAGCTAAGGGAACTTTAGGAAGCTACGAAATTTTTTAAAAACTTACCTGTATACTTTTCACACCAGCTCTACAAAAATATCGTTTGATCTCCAAATCAATCTCACAGTTTCCTACAAAACTAGCAAAGAAAAAATTCTGCATTACATAAACTGAGTGAAATTAACTGTTTCCTTAATCATTATAGAGCTGCAACGTACATAATCTGAATAAGATGACTGGAAAGCAATCAAAATCAGATTGTAGGTTAAAATTCTAAAATGTGGCCCATCATATTATAGTGTTTTACTGCTCCAGGTGGGAGGCACCACATTCAACACTGCTACAACACCTGTGAGGAATAATACATACATATGTGTGTGTGTACACATACATATATATATATATCATTATTACATATAAAGATCTTTTAACCAAATAAAAATATCAATTTTCAAAGGAAAATGCAAATAACCAAGTGCAACTTCTGAAGCAGTCTTCTGATAAGATGTAGTTTTCACTTATCTTACAAATCCAGTGTTTGCTTAAAACATTAAAAAGTTTAGATTTTAGCCGGGCTCGGTGGCTCAGCCTGTAATCCCGCGCCTTGGGAGGCTGAGGTGAGTGGATTGCCTGAGCCCGCGGGTTCGAGACTCGCCTGGGCAACTTGGCGAGACCTCATCTCCACAATAAATCAAAAATTAGCCGGGCGTGGTAGCGCACGCCTGTAGTTCCAGCTACTTGGAAGACTGAGGCGGAAGGATCACTGGAGCCCAGCAGGTCGAGGCTGCGGTGGCTGGGAGCGGCCACTGCACTCCAGTCCGGGCGACAGAGTGGGGCTCCAACTCAAAAAAAAAAAAAAGTTTAGATTTTATTTCACATCTTTGCTCCCCAATCATGAAAAAACTTACAGTGCCCCAGGGTTCTGTGATGTCAAAAGTTGGACACAGAACGTCTATTTGGGGCCTCAATTTTACTTAATGACTAAGCCATTTCAAACATGAATATGAAGCAAACATGATTATGATGTTGAATGCAAGGTTTGCATCTATTTTTAACATAAACATGAAATGTCAAATATTTTTTGTATGGAATAACTGTACGATTTTACCCCATCCTTGACTCCCTGAAGCAAGACATCATAATCCTGCCCCACAATGTTGGTGGGGAAGTTTGATAAATACTCATCAGGTAGTGTCTCAGCAGATGAGCAAAATATTAACAAAAGGGATCTGGGATAAAATTGTTTCAATACTTACCATCCTGCTGTTAAAGCCAATACCTACAGATTCCTCTCTTTGAGAATTATTCTCTACCTGGTTGGTAAAATCACCAATCACCTGTCACAAAAATTTTTCCTCTTTACCTTAAGACTTGATCATTGTATTTCCTAATACTCTTTAATTACTCCTTCGCCCCATCCCATCTCTATTGCTAATTTAGTTAGGGTCCATGTCTGGAACTCGTAGCAAAGTAGAACACATTTTTGTTCGGAGACATAAATATCTGAGGATACTCTGCATATTTTATGGTGGCTAAAAACATGAAAATCAGACTGCATCTTCAAAATGGCATTCACTGACTGATTCATTCCAATTTTTATTTAATAAGTGTATGTTGAAAATCTACTCAGTGCTGGAGACACTGAACAATATAGCACGTTTCCATCCTTGTGAAACTTAGTAGCAGCCCGGTGGGCAGGCTTAAGGCATAGCCTAACATAAGACAAAGTGGGCCTCCTTTTTTATTCCACTGACAACAGTATTTGCACTAGTGTCAAATATTTTCAAGATGCAGATTTTTTCATATTAAAGACGTTCTATGCGTCTCTCTAAAGTAAAGGTAATCAGTAACAACTCTGTACATTCACTATATTGATGTACTTTGGAAACTCAAAGATGACAATATGATCCTTAGTCGAGGATCAAAAAAAGAACAACTCTGAGCTGCTAACAACCCCACAGTTGTTTTGAGTCCACAGCACTCACTAGTCATCACATGCAGTATGTTGTTAGGCCTCACACAGAAAGCCAGAAGCCATGAGCAAGTTCAAGGAAGAACGAGTACAAGAAACAAAGAAGCGGTCGGGCTCGGTGGCTCAGCCTGTAATCCCAGCACCTTGGGAGGCCGAGGAAAATGGATTGCCTGAGCCCGTGGGATCGAGTCCCACCTGAGCAACTTGGTCAGACCTCGTCTTTACAATAAATCAAAAATTAGCCAGACGTGGTAGCTACTTGGAAGGCTGAGGCGGAAGGATTGCTGGAGCCCAGCAGGTCAAGGCTGCGGTAGCCAGGAGCGGCCACTGCACTTCATTCTGGGTGACAGAGTGAGACTCCAACTCAAAAAAAAAAAAAGAATATCAAATAAAGTCACACATAAATAACCAAATATATCTACTA
>CAUYQG010194392.1:0-41603 GCA_963574415.1 Tarsius wallacei
CACCTGTAGTTCCAGATACTTGGAAGGCGGAGGCGGAAGGATCGCCGGAGCCCAGCAGGTCGAGGCTGCGGTGGCCGGGAGCGGCCACTGCACTCCAGTCTGGGTGACAGAGTGAGACTCCAACTCCAAAAATAAATAAATACATACATAAAAATGTCCCAAAATAGCTCTAGTTTCCTTTTAAAACTTACAGTATTGAATCATTTACATGGCACTTATCATTTACTATTATTCTGTAGCATCATACACTATTGGTAGATTTTAAGCTCTTCAAGTGTTATATAAAATTCTTTAGCCGGGCTCGGTGGCTCAGCCTGTTATCCCGCGCCTTTGGGAGGCTGAGGTGAGTGGATTACCTGAGTCCGCGGGTTCGAGACCCGCCTGGGCAAGTAAGACCTCATCTCTACAATAAATCAAAAAAATTAGCCGGGCGTGGTAGCGCGCGCCTGTAGTTCCAGCTACTTGGAAGGCTGAGGCGGAAGGATCGCCGGAGCCCACCCAGCAGGTCGAGGCTGCGGTGGCCGGGAGCGGCCACTGCACTCCAGTCTGGGTGACGGAGTGAGACTCCAACTCAAAAAAGGTAAAAAATAAAAAATAAAATTCTTTGAAAAACATGTTTGTAGATATATTTACTTATATATTTTAGGAAACATTTAATCTCACTATATACAGATCTTATTCTGTTCAAATAAGAGTAGAAATCCTTGACTATCAGAAGCTCTCTGTAAAGAAAAATCGTTTTATTTACATAGATCTTTATACATTGATTTAAATATTTTAGCAAAGTTACACATTAGACCTACTGTATGAGTCAGGCACTCAGCAGGAAACAAAGTCCAACCCAAGAAACCATGTATTGAGAAATGATATATATATGTATGAGCAGCATTAAGGGATATTGAGGCACCTAAAGACTAGCAACAGTAAGAATATATTATCACCCCTAAGACAAAAAAAAGAGTAAGAAATGAAACGGAGTTATTGGAGAACAATGCAAACTGGAACAGTGGAGGAAAGACTGTCTAATAGGAAAGAGGTTATGGAAAGACACAGCCACATCAGAAACGAAGCTTAAACTATTTAGAGGATGAGAAAAACATGTCCTCTTCTCCCAATGACCCCTCTCTCTCTCAACTTGCAATTTTTTCTGGGTGTCTCTCATACTCCTAGCCCCAAAAGATGCCATAACACAAGAGCAGGGAAAGTAAGAGAAACTCTTGAAATCAGTTTCCTGGATGTTGGGGCTGGAGAAAAAAAAAACACTGGACAATGGATCTCAGTTTCTAGAGTGAGGGATGGGCAAAGGCAGACAGTGATCCACCACAGAAACAAAGAACTGAGTATCACATGTTCTCACTCATAAGTGGACCCTGAACAATTATCATAATACTATAAGAAAAGGAATGGCAGTAGTAGGAAACTGCCAGGGGAGTGGGGGACACACTTCATCAATAAGAGTACATGATCTCAAACCAGGTGAAGTGGGGACCAAAGTGAGACCCAAATTTTACCTGTAAAATGACCTATACCTAGCCCTGAATTGTACCCCACATCTTTAAAATAAAAATTAAATTAAAAAATATGCCTTCATGGAGTAGATATTGGCTGGAAAAGTATCTATAATCAATATCATGTTACCTCTAGTGTTTAGTCCACAAATATGGGCAGATACTCACCAAATAGTGTTGTTTGAATCAGTGGCCAAGTGAATTAATTAAAGTTTCCCTTATGCCGATTTCTAAACAAATTAAGAATAGCAGATCCAGTATTTCTGATCACCAAAATGTAATTTTGGTGGACACTCTCCTATGAAATAGATCTTGATATTTCAACCCCTCAGGATCCCAGTTGTTTCTTTAATTAACTTTTTGTCAAAGTTTATAATAAATAATTCACTCTGGTCTTGAGATGTTGAATAAGATTTTGTTCCAAGATACGTATAAGACTTCTTGTAATATATTAAATTTCAAAAGAATTGAAGAATTAATAGTTTTTGCAGTTACTACCTTATTTAATTAAAATGAAGGTAAGAAATATAGCACCAGATAAGATAAAAATAGAAACTCACATATAATATCAATGGTTATTTAAAATAAAATAAAACTAAAAAAGCAAATAATCTCAAAACATTTTTTCTATTTTAATCCCTTCAAAGTATGTTGGTTCTAATTAATAATAAAGTGTTTTTAAATCCCATAGAAAAATAAGAATTATAAGCTATATGAATTAAATCACTTTAGAAGAAACGATGTTTAGCACTATGTTTATCAGCTGAGACCGATGTCATTGTATTGCATCAACATCACAACTTTTCTTGATCTTTTAAAATAATTTACTTATCTCTATGACAAAGACATTTTATATGCTATTTCATTTAGATTGCACAATAATTCAAGGAAGTAGGGACTTTTATCCCCACTTTATAAATGAGAAAACTGCTTCAAAGAGTTTGAGTAGTTTGCATAAAGACATGTTTTAATCCATGGGGTTGGTCTTCAGACTATTATCTAATTTCACAGTCCACCCCCTGGATCATTATACTTTCTTGAATATGTGATAGGTTTTTTAAAAATAAAAGTCCTTCACCTGTTTTCATATGCTCATAATCCAACTAACCTTTATAATCAAGTTTAAATATCTTATTTGCTGAAATCATTGTCCACTGTCCCAGCCAGAAGTGATTGTCCCCCATTTCTGAGTTTCTAATATCTGTAATTTGAACATGATGAATATTTATTTTAAACATACCTTGATGGAGGCATAACATTTTACAACATTTTTATTAAAAAGCAACATGAGCTGGGTTCGGTGGCTCAGCCTGTAATCCCAGCACTATGGGAGGCTGAGGCGAATGGATTGCCTGAGCCCATGGGTTCGAGACCAGCCCAGGCAACTTGGTGAGCCCTCATCTCTACAATTAATTTAAAAAAATAAAAAATTAGCCGGGTGTGGTAGCATGTGCCTGTAGTTCCAGCTACTTGAAAGGCTGAGGCAGAAGGATCGTCCGAGACCAGCAGGTTGACGCTGGGGTGGCCGTAAGCGTGCCACTGCACTCCAGCCTGGGCAATGGAGTGAGACTCCAACTCAAAAAACAACAAACAAAAAGCAACATGTAAGTAAAAATGTAATAAATCTACAGCTTATTAAACTTTAACCAAGAAAACATACCACTGTAACTAGCACCCAGAGCAAAAAAACAGAACATTACCAAGCTCTCAGAAATCTCTTTTTGCTCTTTTTAAAATTGCCACTTCCCCCACATCCCCAAAGGTAATTGCTATTCTGATTTCTAGGAACATAGACAAGTTTTGGGCAGATATTATTTTAAATACCTTACACGTAACAAATTTAACACTGTTGAGCCCTAGGCACAAAGAGACTCTTAAATAACTTACTAAATGTAATACTGTTTGTGAATAGGAGAGCTGAGATTCAAAAATCTAGCAGTTAGCTTCAGAGAACACTCACTTATTTACAATGCTGTATGGTTCATGTGGCAAATAGTACCTTATACCTCATTTCCTCATTAGTTGTGACTATATCTTATTTATCCCAGATAGATAGTGAGCTCTTAAAGGACAAGATTTATGTCAAATTCATTATATCTTGTTTAATATTTAGTGTAGCCTATGGCATATCTATTCAACAAATAATTGCTGATTAATTAAATAAAGAAATAAAAGAAATGAAACAAATAAATGTTTATCTCAAATGCTATACAATGGCATTCTAGAACCTTGGCAGTATTAAAATAATTTCTTGCCACAGTTTAAAACATTACTTTTTTATTTCTTATGGCCACCAAATAACATATTTTAGTAAACTCTGAATCTCTCAGCATTTTTCAGTAGTTGGATATTTTCAAATTTATAGTCATGTAAGCAGCAAAAATTTGTGCAGAACATGTAATATTGCCTGATAGAATTTGGAAGAGTAGAATTTTCCCTTAATATTAGTAGTCTCTACTGAGGCAGCATCTTTCACCCTCAGATTACAAAGCACTTAACTGTTTTGTTCACTTATTTACTGTTTTGTTCACTTATTTTCCTCTGCTGATGTTTCTTACTGCTATAAGCAAGATGGCTTTGATAAATACCTCTCTACCACTTTCTCAGAAGAAGCAATTCTGTAAGTGTTAAAATACATTCTTCCCCCAGTACTTACAACAAATTTTTCCATTAGTGTAAAAGATTAAGCAAGAGAGGCAACATCTGTAAATGTCAAGGCTAATCCTTCAGAGTTAGTACCGATTAAGATTTGAGAGGTCAGCAAGCTGAGCTTATTATACCTATAGTGGTGAAGTGAGTTGGCCAATGTCACCTGTTTGCTTAAGGAATGGCATACCTTGGAACCCTGTCTTCCAAACGCTCAGAATCATGCTTAGCCACTTCTAATGAAATGAAATATCTTCTTTGTTGTACTTGAAGACTGGTCAATGGCTCACCTCACTTGATCCTTCTCTAAGTTCATTGTTTATTTCTTCTTAACTGAGCTAAAGCAATAGGGGTTTCTCTGTTTCAACAAATACCCTTACATTTTGTTCTACCACTCACCAAAAGGCAGCTAGCCCATCCAATCTGATCCATACAGTGTTGAAACAGAAGTTGAAAACTTCTTGCAGTTAAGATGAATATTTAATTGTAATACCCTAGGAGAGTCATGGATTTTGTGCTTCCAATCAATGAAAGATGTAATTTTTGTCTTAGTTTCCATTTGAAAGTTACTTTTCACACAAACCAAATTTAAAATATACCTCTTATATACATTTAATACAGATTTGACCATTTGTGATAGCAGACATTGAAACTTTTGTGTAAATAACAATAAAAACATGGATTTGTATTTTCGCCAAGCTCAATTTGATACCTGAATTGTGCCCCATCCACAAAAATGTCATCATTCTAGTTCCCAGAACTAGTGAATATGTTATCATACATGATAGAAGATATTTTTCAGGTGTGATTAAGTGGAGGATATTGAGATGGAGAGATTAATCTGGAATATCTACATGTGTCCAATATAATCACATAGGGACATAAGAGGGTTAGAATCAGAAAAAAATCAATGTGGCGACAGAAGCAGAAAACGGCAATGAGTGAAAGATGCTATGCTGCTGGAAGGAAGATGGGCCCATAAACCAGTAAATGCAGGAAGACTCTGGAAGGTAGAAAATGCAAGGAAACAAATTTTCCCCTTGAACCTATAGAAGGAGCACAGCCCTGTTAATCCATTTTAAATTTCTGACCTCCAGAACTGAAAGAGTATAAATTTGTGTTGTAGAAAGTCACACATTTGAGGTTATTTTCTACAGCATTAATAGAAAATAATATATATACCTCATGTTAAAAATTATAGAACAGAAGACTCAGAATATGTACAGATTGTGACACAAAGAGATTAAGAAAAACTTTGAATAAAGTAGAAAAATGATGTAACAGCTAAAGTAGGTTAAGAATTTATATCAACTATCTTCAAAGAAAAAAATACCGGAATTCATTCCTTTATCCTTTGTAATATTTGAATATAATAATATTCTTTTGTATAGAATAGTAAAGTTCTATATAGTTTTTACTATACAGATTGATTTGGTCAATCTCAAAGTTAAAAAAAAAAACATTGTCATCTTCATATGAACCATTGTACTGAAGAATTTCTGCAAGATTTACTATAGATTTGTGCATGTTCTCTACTGGTATTTGTAAAATTTAAAATTATAACAGGAAGACTAACATTGATGCTAATGTAGGCAAGTGTGTGCATGGGTCACCATCTGGTTCTACATTAAAAAAGCTATTATGAACAAGAGTAGATAAAGCCCCTTGAACAAAATTTTAAAATGTATTCTCCTACCTGAAATTCCTTCAGTAAGCTAAATTTTAAAGGTAACACTAAGGTCAGTTACAGAATCAACTCTGTATGGAATCGAAGTAGGTAAAACCAGGAAGGGAGGACAAGTATGTGGTAAACTGAATAATGACTTCTTGAGACACATCCACATCTTAATTCCTGGAACCTATGAATGTGACCCTGCATAGAAGAAAGGTATAATTAAAAATATTTATTTTCACTAAGAATGTTTAAATGGTGAGATTATTTTGGGTAATCCAGGTGGTCCTTAAATGCAATTCACATGTGTCCTTATAAGAAGATTTGACACAGAAGAAAAGGAGAAGAAAATGCAGCTACAGAGACAGAGATTACAGGTATGTGGCTACAAACCAAGAAGACTGGCAGCACCAGAAGCTTGTAGAGGAATCAAACAGATTCACCCTTAGAGCTTCCAGAGGGAGTGCAACCCCACTGACACCCTGATATCAGTCTAGTGATACTGATTTCAGACTTTGGGTCTCCAGAACCAAAAAAAATTGTTGTAAAAACAAATATTGTTGTTTTAAGCCACCAAGTTTATAGTAACATACTGATTTTGGTACCTAAAATCTAAATTCCTAAAAAGAAACAAATACCTAAAATACTGTAATTAACTAAATATGTAAAATCTGCAGGAAATGTCTAAAACATGCTGTTGTAACAAATACCTAAAAGTGTGAGAGTAGTTTAGAAATGGGGTAATAAAGTAGAGGTTGAAAGAATTTTGAGGTAAAGGATAGAAAAAGCCTAGATTGCTTTAAGTAGACTGTTAGTGGAAATATGGACATTGACATTTCTGTTGATGAGGACTCAAAAGAAAGTTAAGCACATAGGAGAGAAAGTCCATAACATTTTAGAGAAAATATATATTATCATAAACAGAATGCTTGTGGAAATATAAACATTAAAGGTTTTGCTGCTGAGGGCTCAGAAAAAAATGAGGAATGGCTGAGAATGGTGGCTCATGTCTGTAATCCCAATAATTTGAGAGACTGAGGTGGAAGAATTTCTTGAGGTCAAGAGTATGAGGCTAGCCTGGAAAGCACAGCAAGAATTTGTCTCAATAAAAATTTAAAAATTAGCCAAGCATGGTGGTGCATGCCTACAGTGTTAGCAACTTTTAGGACTCAGTTGGAAGGATCACTTGAGCCCAGAAGTTCAAGGCTGCAGTAAACCATGACTGTGATACTGCATTCCAGTCTGGGTGACAGAATGAGAACAGAAGGAAAGAGAAAGAAAGAAAGAAGAAAGAAAGAAAGAAAGAAAGAAAGAAAGAAAGAAAGAAAGAAAGAAAGAAAGAAAGAAAGAAAGAGAGAGAAAGAGAAATGGAGGGAGGAAGGAAGGAAGGAAGGGAAGAAAGAGGGAGGGAGGGAGGGAAGGGAAAAAGAGAGAGAAAGGAGGGAAAAAGGAGGGAAAGAGAGAAGGAGGGAAGGAGTGAAGAAAGAAAAAACGATTTTAGGAACTGGAGAAGAAGAGATTCTCATAATATAGAGACAAAAAGTCCAGGTGAATTCTGTCCTAAAATTATGCAAAAAGCAGAACTTGTAAGAAAAAATATTTGGGTGTTTAGCTAATTATTCCAAGCAATGTGTTGAAGTTGTGACCACATTTCTTTTTGTTGTTTCAGAAAAATGCAAGAGGAAGGAGATAAACTGAGGAAGACTGTTAAACAAAAAGGAACCAGGAAGTGGAAAATTTGGATTTGGAAATTTTGGATTTGAAAAATTCTCAGTTTATCTTGGTTTACAAAAGATGCTAAAAATAGTTGATTCATTCTTAGATGAGTATGCTCTGAAGAAAAGGTCAAGGGTGCGGTTGAACAACTATTATTTAGTATCTCCAAAAGATCAAAAAGTGAGCAGATCCTCTATTCCTTGAAGTTTCTTGAAGAGACTAAGCACGTGATTCCTGAATCTACTTAAGCATCTCAGCATAACCCAGTAATAGAATTAAGATCATGTAAGAAAGATCCTAAAAAGTAAGGAAACAATACTTGGTTCCTCTTAAGTTTTATTTTGTAAGTTAGTAGTTTAATGCAGATTACTTTATTAAAAAATTGATACCATCTTTGTTACCATCAGTGAAGTATAATTATTCCTTTTTTATAAGTATAATATATACATGTATAATAAATCCATTTTAGTTTTGCATGTAGATACATTATTTAGGATTTTTTTGGTTGCATGAAACAAAGGCCACTACAATTATCTTTTTTAAAAAATGGGTGTTAGTGGAAGGGTATTAGATAGCTCATAAAACTGAAGGAGAACATAGAAAATTAGACACTGGAAAGAGAAAACAACCTTTGGAAAAGTTAGACTTTGAAATTTTGAAGTTCTGGACAACCAGCTCAAATAAATATTAATAGTATCTTTAGGGTTACTCTACCAGTATAAGTTTGTTCTGATTTTTTTTTCCATACTTGTGCCACTTTCCTCACATGTTCATTACCTCTAGGGAGAAGCTGGTGTACTTAGCTTGTGTCAAGAATTTACACTGATAGTGCCTGAGGAAGACAGGAGACCTGAACTGAAAATTTCATCAAGAGCACATGCAATGCCAAAGAGTAGTTCCCCAAAAAATGAAGCGAGTTGCAGAAGGAAGGTGGAATTTATCCTAAACACACTGAAAACACACACAGGAAATGAATGTTCTCTACAATGATGTCCAGGGTTGTCCATTGACTTGCCCAAAATCATCTATGAAGATAGTGGCTGAGCCCTTACTCAGACCCCTTAGTTTAAATGAAAGAATTTATGCATGTATAGTACACCCGCTAATCTTCCCCCATGGTGTTTACCTATATACACAATGAGATAATTGAACATATATGACCTCTATGAATTTTTCCAACTTTTTGTGTTCTCCTTGTATAAACTCGCCCATTGCTTTGAGACACTGAATGGTTTTTATTATTGATAACAGATATATTCACTTCATTCTTATTTACATAGACAGAAGCTGTGTAGTGACAAGGTCTCTTCAAGGCTGGAATACTTCCTTAATAACATGAACAAAATAGCGTCTGATATCTATCTTGTTCCACTGACTTGACTGTAGTGATTTAAAGCTTTCATCCTCTCAATTCAAAATCTAATTTTTAATGCACTTTCTGTCAACTGTCTTCATGGATTCTAAATGAGTTTCTGTCATCCTGACAGACTCCCAGATAAATTGAAACTTAACTAGGGAAAAAAAAGTGTTAAAAAATGATTTGGTTCTGAATCGAATAAATGTGATATATATTTTGGTTATGTTTCCCCTAAATTTTCATTGGCTTTTCTGTATTAGTGAGCTGATAAACATGTGTGATGATCAACTACTTCTGTAATTTACTGTTTGACAATAGATTGTAGACAAATTGCCAGGCTGATTTTGACTAAACCCATTAAGTGTTATTCCTTTTCAAGCAAACTGACCTGAAAAAAAGACTCAAATAATTTTTTCCAGCATAACCTAAAATTACTGAGCATTCTAGCTATTATTTCCTCTAAGTGTTCACTTTAATTGGATGAGTAATCATTTTTACTTGCAGAAAATCATTATGATGGCCAAAGGTAGGTGAAAAGGCAATATTGTGGTTCTCTTTTACTAATATAGAACCAGGAGACAGGGAACATTATAATAAGGCGCGGGGTGGGGGGGCAAGGGAAAGAGAGGTAGAGATATTAGAGATGTGGCATTTAATGAGGATCAATCCAGTACACAAAAATTTAACTGCCAAAGGAATTCTACACTAATACTCCAAAATGCTTGGTTCTCTCAAAATACATATAGTCATCTGCATTTATAAAGCATTTTACTATTTAAATATAATGTTCCTTCCCTCTTCAGAGTCTCAAAATATACTTAAAGCAAAGACCTTTATTAATAAATGAGGAACCAGAGGTTTCATGAGGACTAGTGATTTAATCAATGCCACACAGCTTTGATTTATTACCCAATAAGATGACAGACACTCGGTTAGAACCAGTTCTTTGCCTCCTCAACTCAGTGTAATTTCCACATCACCTCACTGCCTTTACACCAAAGAACCCTAATTACCTTCCACCAGATGTTAATTATATTCTTTTTTCCATAGAACTTCCCTGAGAAAGTTTGTGTTGTTGCTTTTGGGAATGTTCTCCACCAAGCAGCACTATAATGTTTTAAGACAACCTTGGATTAAGGAACTGACACTTTTGGTCTCCTTGCGGAGACCAAAATGCCACCTTATCATGCTGGTTGAAAAGATGAATCCTTGGTACACTCTAATCTGAAGAAAATTATTCAGTGTTCAGAGAAGTGTTCTGTGGACACCCTCAGTTTGAGTAATCTGACTTCTAATATCTCACTTGCTGTGTATCCTTGGTCAACACACTTGAACTATTTAGACTCCATGTCATTAACTTGAATATCGGAATAGAAATATTATTACTTTAAGAATTATGTGAGCTAATGTATGGAAAATCATCTTGCACATCTAAGATACTAATGTTAATGAGATAACATTTCTCCAAAGACAGAGCCAATGTGTACTTCAAATAATCGTTGTGGTGACTGAGCGTGCAGGAATGGGAAAGATACGCTGAAGACTATCCGTAACAGGTGCTGTTAGTACCTCATCCATGGTTCTTTAGGACTCAATAATTCCATACTTACTGTAGCTTCCAGAAACAAGCACTTGAGGGCTTTTTCTGGCATGTTTGACTGGTGGTAGAAATACTAGCATTATAGGATTTGATATTCCCAGACAATATTTCCCAAACAATAATAGATGAAAATGGAAGGACAGATACTCTGCTTATTTCTTCAGGTGGAAAATTCTAAGGAATTATGTTTTTAACTACAAAGTTTATTGTACTACAATGATAATCTCAAATAAATAAGTTCCAGAGCATCTGAATAAATCAAATGGAATATTTTCATGCTTAGTTTCTCTTCCCATTTCTTCCCTTTGTAACTATCTGGCATTATTGCCTTTATGCGTACTATGGACATACTAGATAACTAATCATAACATTTTATGACCCTATGAGAGGACTTCATGCCAAGAATGTATATATATTTGAACATTCTTTCCTATAAATCATAATGTTGAACTTGTTGTTAGTGGTGTATTCTTAAAAGATAAAACTGCCTCAAAATTCTTCTCCTATACATTTTTTAAAATGGTGGGTAAAATTAAAATAAGAATACCTAGAGTAAAACAATACAAATTTATTTCAATTCCAGAGACTATAAAATCTTTGTTTTGTTTATTTTGTCTTTGCTTCAAGATTGAACTAGTTCATTGCCTGACTCATGGGACATATTAAATGTCTTATGACCAATAAAATATCATTAAAGATTTTCTGGTCTAGTGATCTATTTCAAATATCTATTTTAAGTTACTTCAGAAAATTAAGGTCAAAGAAGCAGGAGGGACATATCCTAATAGTTGGGATGTATGCTAACTTTATTTGTGTCTCTATGTACATTGTTACATATTTATTATTCATACAACCAACCAAACTATACATATGTGTATGCATGTGTGTGTATATGTATGTTTGTATATACATATGTATATATAAATATACAGAGATGCACACATTTCAAAGCTAACTGCTTGTATTTGAATCCCTATTCTTCCATATATGATAAGTATGATCATGAACAAATTACTTCATCCCTTTGTGTCTCAATTTCTTTATTTATAAAATAGGGATGGCAGTTGTATGTACCTCACAGAGTTACTGTGAGCACTAAGTGATTACTCTGGCCCAGACTAAGCCTATATTAGCATTAACATTATCTAAGCACATTTTCTGTCAAACAATATTATATACATATTACCAATATACATATATAGGTAGAATTTGTCCACACGTATTTCTGAATATTATACAGGTATGGTATAAGTATTATATGCATGTAAAATAGTGAGTAGACAATGTGACTTTGGTAATGATGCTGACTAATCCCATTAAAAGGCAATCTCCTCCCTGTGGGGTGTTAAACAGGGTCTCTCTGGGTGCTCCATAGTAGATCCAATTGTAAATAATTAAAAACCTTCTTAGCACGACATGAAATACATCTTTCAAAACCATTATTCAGCTCTCCCTTACTAGTTAAATTTATTTACTTCCAGTTTTAAATGAAGTTATCAATTACTTTTTAAAAATAAATAACAATAAGGCAGCCCACTCGGGTTCCCTCCCACTGTGGAAGCTTCTCTGTCCTCTTAATAAATCCTGTTTCCTAAATAAATAAACAAACAAACAACAATAATAATAACATAAATAATCATAAGTTGTCTCATTAATTGGCATCATTTTCCTCCTGGTGTCTCTAGATAATATATTTCTTCTTTGATCAACCTGCTGATCTGACATTAATATTCAGTGCACCCTGCAGTTGCTCTTCTGACAGAGTTTTGAGGTGAAGGATCTAACAGAGTAACAAAGAGAAAACTCAATTGTTCATCATTGTGGCCTCTGAAGAGCCTCTCTGCCATGTTATCTCCAGAAAGATCTAGAGAATTATCATTGTACAGAATTGAAATCATTGTCTATTTAAAAATTTAAAAATTAAAAATAAAGGGAAAATAGAAATCTTAATTTAAATCCTACTTATGGCTACTCCTCTGGATTTATCTCTTCTCCCTTCTTACGCAGAGATTATTTTCCAACAACATAAAGTTATTGCCATATATTCAGGTTCTGTCACATCTTTCTTCCCTTTGCTTAGCACCCCCTATGAATTCCTTGTCTATTCTAGTAAATTCAAATACTGTCTCCCTATTAGAAGATTTTCATCCTAGATATGTTTATGTCAAGATAACTGCAGGCTTTATTTGAAGGAAGAAAAGCAAAAGGAAATTAATATTTATTTAGGGCCAACCATGTTTCCGACATTTTACTTTGCATGTATTATCTTATTTTATCCTCACCTCAATTCTTTGATATTTCCTTATCTCCAGTGTATAATGGAGTGATCAAAAGCTTACATGAGTTAATAATTTGCTTATTGTCATATTCTGTTGAACTGTACAGCCAGGATTTGAACTCAGACCTATCATGCTCCAAAGTCCACATTGTTCTAACTTCTCTACAGAAATAGCAGCAATTTATGGAAGAAAAAAAAATCTGATTTCTAGAATCCCAAATGCAAAAGCTTGTCCATGGCCATTTTACAGAGAGTCTTTTTATGCATAAAAAGTAGCTGCGTGTAAAACACTAGTGTGGAGTTTCAAAACATGGCTCCAAAATTTTCAATACTCTTACCATCTCCCATAAGAAGCAGGGTCTGTATTCCCTCTCCCTGAATCTAGCATAGATGTGATGGTTTTTATCATTATGGTAGAGACGAAATAATGCTCAGTGAATTCTTAGCAAGATCAGAAAAAGCACTGGAATTTTCTCCATGCTTGCTGGAACACTTGCACTTAGAGCCCTGAACAGTATTAAGAAGTTTGACTTCCTTGGAGCCATCATGTTGTGAGAAAGCCAAGTCATATGGAGATGATTTGGCTGGCAGTCCTTATCTTTGAGTCACCCCAGCCAGGATCCAGACATATGATTGAAAAAGAACTACAGCCCTTTATTCCTGCCAACTGAGGACCCAGATATTGTGAAACACAGATGGTTTCACCTTGTGCCCTGACTGAATTTTTGACTTTAGAATCTGTGAGCATAATAAATAAATTGTTTAAGCTACTAAATTCTCACATATTTGCAGTGCAACAAAAATAATGGAGACAAATAAAAAATTGTTATTGAGATCTAAATGTATACAAGGCATATTTTTATATATATATGTATATTTAGAATTCTAAATATTGTGAAGAAAACAAAGCCAAAATTCATGTGGTCCCTGAATACAAATCAACAATGAAAAAAAAAGACATAGACACTATTATTTCTGAAAAAGTAGGCAATAATATTCCAAAACAGGGATTCATATGAACAAGCTTCATAGCTTCTCTTGGAAAAGACACTTGGTACAGAATAATCAGAATACCTAATCTGTGAAAGAAATTGGAAATCAGGGCCAGGTCATTAAGAATTTTGAGTTTTCTAATTGAAAGTTTTGGGTTCCTTCCATAGGTAATGGGGGCTTCTGGAAGATATTGAGCTTTATAAGCATATTTGTGATAGTATTCAGAGGCTAGGTTGGAAGTCAAGAAACAGATGGTTGAAAAAAATAATTAATAGCTTCTTAAAATATTATAGATTATGGGTGATAAAAATCCAAATAAAGTCAGATATAGGAACAGAAAAAATGGGAATGTTCAGCTATGTTTTTTTAGGAAAAAGAAGAGTGATTCAACAAATGATAAGAAGAAAAACATGAATTGTCAGTCAAGTAATAGCAGAGGAAATGCATGGTGATAAAAAATAAGATTGTTGGATATATTCTCTATATTTTAATACCAAAGAAGCATCTATTTTTTTTCTATTTATATTTTTGGTGTAAAGGAACCCAGTCACTGCTGATATGAGACATTAGAGATTACTTTTATTTGACTTGCTTTGTCCCTACATGGTACACGTGCACTGGTCTTTTGTGTTCTTTTATATTTGTTCCTAGACATAACCCTTCAAAATGGATTAATTTCATTTATTTCCGATCTACTCAAATTCTTTTTTATTATTTTATTTTAAAGATGGGGGTACAATTCAGGATTAGGTTCAAAAGTGGTCATCAAACAGGTGAAGTTTGGGCATCCCTTTGGTTCCCACTCTGCCTGGTTTGGGATCATGTATCCTGATTGATGTTTTGTACCCCTTTTCTCTCCCCTGGAATTGTCCAGCTACTGATCAATCCCTTTATTATAGTATTATGATAAATGTTCAGAGTCCGCTTATGAATGAGAATATGTGGTACTCGGTTCTTTATTTTCTGTGATGACTCATAGAATATGATAGACTCTAAATACATCCAAGTTGCTGCAAAATCCATAATTTTGACCTTATTTATGGCTGTGTAGTATTCCATCATGTATATGTACCACTTTTTTTTTTTACCCAGTCCACTTTCAATGGGCAGCATGGTTGGTTTCATGTTTGTGCTATTGTGAATATCTTTTTTGTAGAATTGTTTGAGTTTTTCTGAGTATATTCCCAGAAGGGAGATTGTTGGTCATATGGAAGGTCAATTTTTAGATCTTTTAGAAATCACCACACTGTTTTCCAAAGAGTTTGTACTAATTTGCCTCCCACCAACAGTGTAGAAGCATTCCTTTTTCCTCGCATCTTCTCCAGTATCTGTTGTTTTCTGAGTTATTAATAATGGCCATACTGACTGGAGTTAGGTTGTATCTCAATGTGGCTTTGATTTGCATTTGTTTGATGATTAGAGAAGCTGAGCATTTTTCATGTATCTGTTGGCTGCTCGTATGTCTTCTTTTGAGAAGTGTTTATTCAGATCCTTTGCCTATTTTTTAATGGGGCCTTTTTTTTTTCCTTTTGGCACATTTGAGTTCCTTGTAGATCCTGGATGTTAGGCCTTTGTCAGATATACTGTTGGCAAATATTTTTTTCTCCTATTCTTTGGAATACCTCCCCATTCTCTTGATGGTTTATTTTGCTATGCAAAAGCTTTTCAGTTTGATGAGGTCCCACTTGTCTATCTTATCTCTTATGGCATGGGCTTCTGGGATTTTGATCAGGAATTGGTTGCCTATTACAATTTCTGTAAGGATGTCTCCTGAGTTTTCTGAGATTCTTATACTTTGAGGTTTTACATTTGGGTCTTTGATCCATTTGGAGTTGATTTTTGTGTATGGTGATAGGTAGGGGTTCTGTTTCATTCTTCTGCACGTGGCCAGCCAGTTTTCCTAGTACCATTCATTGAATAGGTTCTCCTCTCCCAAGTGGTTGTTGGTGGAGCCTTTGTCAATGATGAATTGGTGAATAAATTGAGGTTTTGCTTCTGGAATCTTTTATTCCATTGGTCTATTATTATTCCATTGGTCTATATGCCTGTTTTTATACCAATACCAGGTTGTTTTAATTACAGTAGCCTTATAACAGAGTTTAAAGTCTGGAAATATGATATCTCCTACTTTGTTTCTTTTGCTGAGAATTGTTTTGGCTATTCATGGTTATTTCTATTTCCATCTGAATTTCTGTATTGTCGTTTCCAGTTCTGGAAAGAATGATGTTGCATTGAGTCTGCAGATTGCCTTGGGTAGAAAGAACACCTCAAATAAATTAGACACAAACAAATGGGAATATATTCCATGTTCATGGATTGGAAGAATCAACATTGTTAAGATGTCCATACTCAAACTCTTTTAATACAATTCAATTTCACTTAAAATTTTTGTGTTAAAATGACTTGGCTATAATATAAAATGTTTATATTTTCTTATTTTAATTTGTAATTATAAGCCTAAAAGTAAAATAAAAAACCCCTAATGCAGATTCTTCTCTCTTGCTTTGTAGAGGGTACATATAATTGCCTACCTATTGAAATATATCTGCCATATCTCATGTTTCTTTCTAGTCCTCATAGTTTATTGTATTAATTACTGTTTAGTGGCAAGGCATGGTGGTTCACATCTACAATCCCAGTACTTTGGGAGGCCGAGGTGAGAGGATTTCCTGAGCCCACGTGTTTGAGATCAGCCATGGCGACTTGGTGAGACCTTATCTCTACAATAAATAAAAAAAAAATTAGCTGGGCGTGGTGATGCTTGCCTATAGTTCCAGCTACTTGGAAGGCTAAGGCAGAAGGATCACCTGAGCCCAGCAGGTCGAGGATGTGGTGACTGTGAGCATGCCACAGCCCTCCAGCCTGGGCGACAGAGTGAGATTCCAACTCAAAAAGTATATATATTGCTTAGTAAAACACTTCAAAATTGATTTGTTTACTATTGTTATGAAGCTGCAGAGATGAAAAATAACTTTTATAAGTTTGGAAAATGGGAAAATAAAACAAATAAATATAGGAGAATGAAGAGAAAATAAGTAGTATTGTTAAGAAAATGCTTATTTAGTACTGTTTGCCAAATACTGCTCTAAGTGCTGAGAGTGCAACAGTGAATAAAATAGACAAAGTAACTGCCTTCAGAGAATGTACAGACTCATGAGGGAGGGTCATTTCATCAATAGATCAGCTTCTTCTGACACCCAGGCCCCTTTCTTACTCAAAGTAAGAAAATAAGCAAGTGAAACTCAAGTATATTAGATGGTGGTTGTACAATGGCAAACAGTAAGCAGATGAAAAGAGATGGACATCTGGAGATAGAAAGGTGGGAATGACACAACAGTGGATCAGATAAATAAGCAAAAGGAAGTTAGAAGAGGACATTACACAGATTTCTTGGAAGATGGCACTTCAGGAAGAAAAATATAGACCCTATGGCATAAGCTTATTGACATATTTGGGAGACAACAAAGAAGCATGAGTGTCAAGAGAAGCTGATCTAGTGATGAAATGAAAGAGATGAAATGAGAGTAAGCAAAAGCAGTAGAAGGCTATCAGATTTTAAATGGTCTTTTTAGACAAAGTAGATTGGAATGAATTAAAAGTAGCTTGGACTGTGATTTGGATCCTGTTTTTGTCACTGTCTAGCTCTGAGATCTTAACAAGTTACTCAATTTCTGAACTTTAGTTTTCTCTTTTCTTAAATAGAGATGATATTTTGTTTCAAACATAAAGTCCTTGTGGGGTTCTAATGAGATAATGTAATGTAATGCTAAAAGAAAATCTAGCAAAATGCCTGAAAAATCCTTTCAAAAAACTTAATATTGTTTTAGAAGGTAATATGTAACAAGAGCCATAATTGCACTAATTTGGGAAATTAGGTGGCAGAAGTACTATTTTAAATTTTTTAAAGATGTGTACAATTTAGGATTAGGTACATGAGTGGTCATCATAAAGGTAAAATTTGGTCCTCACTTTGCTCCCCATTTTGCCTGGTTTGAGATCAGGTAGTCTTATTAATGTTGTGTGTCCATTCATCACCACCCTGGCAACATTCCTCTACTACCAGTACCTTTTTTATAGTATTATGGTAAATGTTCAGAGTCCACTTATAAGTGAGAACATATGGTACTCTGTTCTTTGTTTCTGTGATAGATCATTGAGTTTGATAGACTCTAAATCCATCCAAGTTGCTGCAAATTCCTTATGTTTATCCTTCTTTATGCATAATATTCCATTTTGCATATGTAACACATTTTTTTATCCAGTCCAGTTTTGATGGGCAGCACAGTTGGTTCCATGTTGTTACTATTGTGAGTAGTCATGCAATAAACATCCATGTGCGGGTATATTGTTCATAGAATGATTTGAGTTCCTCCAGGTATATTTCCAGTAGGGAGATTGCTGGATCATATGGAAAGTCAATGTCTAATTCTTTTAAAATTGCCACAGTGCTTTCCAAAGAGGTTGCACTTGTTTGCATTCTCAACAGCAGTTTAGAAGCTTACTTTTTTCTCCACATCCTCACCAGCATCTGTTGTTGTTTGTTTTATTAGTGATGGCCATTTTATTGGCATTGGATGGTATCTTAATGTGGTCTTGATTCACATTTCTCTGATGATTAGTGAGACTAATTTATATCTTTTGCCCTCTTTTTAATGGGGTTTTTCTTTTTTTTTTCATTTCAGTACATTTGAGTTCTTTGTAGACCCTGGATTTTAGGCCTTTGTTGGATATACAGTTGGCAAATATTTTTCCCATTCTGTGGGTTATCTCCGCACTCTCTTGATGGCTTCTTTGGTTTTGCAGAAGCTTGTCAGTTTGATGAGGTCCCACTTGTCTATCTTCTCTCTTATGGCATGGAAATTTTGGATTTTGATCAGGAATTGGTTGCCAGTCCCAATTTCCATAAGGGTGTCTCCTTGATTTTCCAAGGTTCTTATAGTTTGAGGTTTTACATTTTGGTCTTTGATCTATTTGGAGTTGATTTTTGTGTATGGTGATAGGTAGGAGTCCTGCTTTAGTCTTCCACAGATTTTCCCAACACCATTTTCTCCATTTTCTGAATAGGTTCTCCTCTCCCCAGTGGTTGTTGGTGGAGGCTTTGTCAAAGATTAGTTGGTTGAGAAATTGAGGTTTTGCTTCTGAAATCTCTATCGTGTTCCATTGGTTCATATGCCTATCCTTATACCAGGCAGTTTTGACTAATGTAGCCTTACAGCAAAGTTTAAAGTCTGGAAGTGTGATACCCTCCACTTTGTTTCTTCTGCTGAAGATTGTTTTGGCTATTCGTGGTCATTTATGTTTCCATATGAATTTCTGTATTGTTATTTCCAGGTCTGAGAAGAATGATGTTGGTAATTTAATGGGTACTACATTGAATCTGTAGATTTCCTTGGGTAGGATGGACATCTTAACAATGTCTCTTCTTCCTATCCACAAGCATGGAATTTTTCCATTTGTTTTGTCTTCTTAGAGTTCTTTGAGCGGTGTTTTATAGTTTTCATTGTAAAGGTCTTTCACTTCTCTGGTTAGGAAGATGCTGAGGTATTTCATTTTTTTTGTGGCTATTGTGAATGGAATTGTGCTTTTTATTTGGTTCTCTGCCTACTTGCTTTTAATGTATAAGAATGCAGCTGTCTTCTGCACATTTATTTTGTACCCTGAGACTTTGCCAAAGTCCTTCATCAGTGAAAGCATGTTTTTGACAGACTCTTTTGGGTTTTTGAGGTATAGGATCATATCAGCAAAGAGGGATAATTTAACTTCCTATTTTCCTATATGAATACCCCGATCTCCTTCTCTTGTCTAATTGTTCTAGTGAGGACTTCTAACACAATGTTGACCAATAGTGGTGACAGCAAACAGCCTTGTCTTGTTCTGATTTTCAGAGGAAATGTTACCATTTAGCAATATTGTTGGCTGTAGGTTTATCGTAGATGCCACTTACTATTTTGAGGTATGTTCCTTCTATGCCTAGGTATTTGAGGGCTTATATCAATAAGGGATTCTGGATTTTATAAAAAGCTTTTTCTGCATCTAATGATATAATCATGTGGTTATTGTTTTTGCTCTGTTAATGTATTTAATTACATCTATGGTTTTGTGGATGTTGAACCAGCCCTGCATGCTGGAAATGAAGCTTACTTGTTCATGGCAGACAATTTTTGAGATATGTCATTGGATCCGATTTGCAAAAATACTTTTGAGAATTTTTGCATGTATCATCTTTAGGAATATTTCTCAGTAGTTCTCTTTTTTTCTTGGATCTTTACCTGATTTGGATATCAGTGTGATGTTAACTTTGTAAAATGATTTGGATGAATTCCATCTTTATCAATTGCCTGAATACTTTCAATAGGATTAATATCAGTTCTTCCTTGTATGTTTTGTGGAAATCCACTGGAAAGTCATCTGGTCTAGGCTTTTTTTTTTTTTGGTAGGTAGTTTTTGTATGACAGAGTCAATTTCCTGGGTTGTTATTGGTCTATTTGGTGTCTCAACTCCTTTTTGTTTCAACCTCGGAAGGTTGTGTGACGTCAGAAAGTCTTTCATTACATTTAGATTATCAAGTTTGTTTCCATTTAGGTGTGCATAATAAACTCATAATCTTTTGTATTTCTTCGGTATCAGTTGTGATGTGATCTTTTTCATTTCTGATTCTGTTTATTTGGGTTTTTTCTCTTTTTTCTTGGTCATTCTGACTAGGGATCCATCAATCTTGTTTATTCTTTAAAAGAAATACCTTTTTGTTTTGTTGATTTTTTTTCTTATGATATTTTTTGTCTCTATGTCCCGAATTTTGACTTTTACTTTGGTGATCTGGATTATTCTAAAGTTAGAATTTTGGTAGTCACGTCCTTTCAGCTCCCCTAGGTGATATTAGCTGTTAACTTGTGATCTTTCCATTTTCTTGCTGTGTGTTCATAGAGTTATAAATTCCCCTCTTAGAAATGCTCTCATGGCATCTCAGAGGTTTTGGTAGTATACTTTTTTGTTTCCATTTGTTTCCAGAAATCTTTTAAATTTCTGTTTTGACTTTGGTGCTGACCCAGTAGTCGTTCAGCATTATGCTGTTTAGTGTCCAAATCTTTGTGGGTTTTGGGGGAATTTTGCTGGCATTGATTTTTTTTTTTTCATTATTCCACGTGGTCTGAGAAGGTGCATTGCAGCATTTCAATTTTATGAAATTTGCTTTTGCTTTATTTATGCTTGAGGATGTGATCAATCTTGGAGTACATTTCAGGTGGTGATGAGTAGAATGTATAATCTGTAGTTGTTGGTTAGAGTCTTCATTTGGTTGAGAGTCAAGTTAGAATTCCTGATTTTTTGCTTTGATGATCTATCTGGGATTGCCAGTGAGGTATTTAAGTCCCCGGCTATAATAAGGTTAGAGTCAATATATTTTTTTAGTTTACTTTGTAGTTGCTTTATAAATGCTGGTGTTCCTGTATTGGGTGTATATATGTTTAGGATGGATATTTCTTGCTGATGGATTGAACTTTTTATTATTATGTAGTGTCCTTATGTATCTTTGCTAATTTTTGATAGCTTGAAGGTTGTTTTGTCTAATATTAAGATCATGACTTCTCTCTTCTTTTCTGATCTATTCACCTGGAAATTCATTTTTCATCCTCTGACTTTTAGTCTGTGTGTAACCCTTGTGGTGAGATGAGTTTTCTAAACGCAGCAAATTATTGGGCCATGGTTTTTTAATCCAGCTTGCCATTCTGTGTCTTTTCAGTGGTGCATTTAGTCCATTCTCGTTCAGGCTGATTATTAAAATGTGATTGTTTATATCAGTCATGAGGTTCTTATAAAGTTTTTTCTTTGTTTTCTTTTAGCTTTGGGGTTGATGTATGTGTTTGTTTTTAAGTTTGCAATCACAATGTATTCTCTGTTGATTCTGTGTTCTGCTGTTCTCTTTGGAAATGCATAGTCATTCTTTTTTTTCTTTCTTCTCTGCTTAATACCTTTTTAAGCATCTTCTGTAGAGCTGGTTTGAAAGTTGTATAATCTCTTAAGGATTAGATGTCTGGGAAGGATTTTAATTCTTCATTGCTTGATGAAACTGAGCTTGGCTGCGTAAGAAATTCTTGATTGAAATGGTTTATCTTTGAGGACTTTGAATATTGGAATCCAGTCCCTTCTAGCCTATAGTGTTTCTGCCAATAGGTCTGCTGCTATTTTGATTGATTTTTCCCTGGTAGATAGTCTGAACTTTCTCTCTTACAGCCTTTAGGTTATTTTCTTTTGTGTCTATTTTGTGTAGGCAATTACCACACAAAGTAGTGATCTAGGGTTATCTAGGGGTTGATGTCTCATTTGATGTCTTGTGGGAGTTCTCTGTATCTCTTGTGTTTGGATGATAACATCTCTGGTGAAATGGGGAAAGTTTTCTTGGATAACTTCCTGGAATACTTGTTTTAAGGTGGTCTCCATTTCCCTTTCTTCTTCTGTGATACCACTCAGGTATTGGTTCAGCCTCTTGATATAATTGCACATCTCTTGGAGGCTTTGTTCTTTCTTTCTGAGTTTTCTTTGTATGTTTTTTACAGATCAGGTTAATTCCATGTTTTGGTCTTCAAGTGCTGAGATTCTTTTTTTCTGCTTGATTAATTCTGCTTTCCATGCTTGTCATCTTGTCATTTTTTTCCCGGGTGAAATTTTTTATGGCCAAAATCTCTGTTACGAGTTCTTTCAGTGTTGTATTTTGTCTTTCTTGAGTCTTATTCACTCTTTTTATTCATTTCCTAATCCCTGTTGTATTCTGGAGCCAGTCATTGGTGACTTCCATTGTTTGGGCTCTGAAATCTGATTTTTCAGTCATTTTTCTTTGTAACACTGGGAATTACCTGTGTTCCTCTGTTGTACCTGTGTTCCCCTCTTTATTTGTGACAGACCTCTTTCTTTTCTCTTTAGTTCTGTTATTCAGTGGCAGTGGGAGAGGCTTTCATTTTTGATGTTTGCTCAGCTCCCTATTCTTCCCTGAGCAGGGCTCTGAATTTGTTCTATTTTGAAATGGGGCTGTGGGTGGGAAGCTTTGCTTTCCCTTGCAGCTTTCAGTATTGAATGAGGTGGAGGATGGGGAGCTAGGATTCAGAAACTACTTTTAAACCACAATCTTCACTGATTGTGACTTGAGTTCCCTGAGACCTACTCCCCAGCACCACTCTATATGATGATACAGTCTATATGTGTGTGTATTCCCACTGATATCTTTGGATGTCTTCCTCATTCTTTTCTGGCTACACTCTTTTTCCCATGACTGAATCAGGGTAAGGGGTGGGGCATCTGAGACCTAGCACTTGTTTTGTCCCTCCAGAGTTTGTGCTTTCAGGATATTCCCTCTGGGTCATGATCGATTCCTGAGTAGTTAATCCACCAGTCACAGAGACTGGGTCGATTCTGTTGCTCTGTGGTGAGCAAGCTGGAGCACCTTCCTGCCCAGTTTTCAAGATGGTGGCAGGGTGCCTCTTTCATCTTCTCCAGTGAGGCTCTGCCTCTGGGCTCCTTCACTGTACTTCCTCTGGAGTCCTTGCTGTCAGAGTCCAGCCAGCCCTGCAATGGTGAGTCAGAACCTGGAGCCAGCAGTCTATCCCAGCAGCTTCTTCCCAAGAAGGGCTTTGTTGATTTAAAAACATTATACTCAGCTTCTGCACCCTGGGCAGCACTAGAGACCAAGCAGAGCAACGGCAGAACCAGCTGCTTCACTGGAGAGCCCTGGCCATTTGCTCCCCAGTCCCTACTCAGTCAGCCACTCACATGCCCACTTACTCACTGACATATATGCAAAATTTTCCACTCACTCACTCAAACTGGGACTCACTTAGTCCGACTGGCTCTGCTGCCATCTTCCTGAGAATCCCCTGTTTTAAATAATAAAACAGTCAAAAAGGTCTCCTCATATGCTTCTGTCTGGGGTCACCTGAACTGGTGAAGGAAAATGAGAATGTGGTGAGGAATGACAAGAAACAGCAGAAATACACTTTCTTATCTTTATTCCCTGTCTAAAACAATCCTGACCATCATACTGAAGGTCTCTTCATAATTAAATATACCTTGCAGAAAATACTGCCATCATTAGTAAATAAAATCATTTTCATTGCTATTGATTTGGGTTTAATGCTTTGTTAAAGCCTGAGGTACAACAAATATTTTTCTTGGATATTTAAAAGAAGTGACCATTTAACACATTTTTCATTACGTGACATTTTTTCCAAATTTTTACCGCAAGTTGATGTTCATATCTTTGGAGTTTACTATTTTTTTGTTTTTTTAATTATATATATTTTTAATCTTAAAATTGTGGGGTACTTTTAAGGGTTAGGTATACAAATATTCATTGTGCATGTACCCTTGTTGATGAGTTGTGCCCCCCCTTCCCCAGACAGCTATTGACTATCATTAATCCCACCTCCCTGCCCCTCCCTCTCCCCTCCTCCCATAGTTTCCCGCCATTGTCAAACCTTTTCTTATAGTATTATGATAGTTGTTTAAGGTCCACTTATGAAAAAGGCAACTGCATATGTATGTTTATTGCAGCATTTTTCACAATAGCAAGATCATGAAACCAACCGTGCTGTCCAAAAGAGGACTGAATTTTTAAAATGTGGTATATATACACAATGGAGTTTACTCTTTCTAATCAAGGTGTTAATAGTATCACTCTAGACATTTATTTGCCATTTGAAATTTTATTTTATTTTTAAATTAATTTTATATTAATGATGTGAGGTGCAATTCAGGATTATGTACATAAGTGGTCATCCTACAGGTAAAGTTTGGGCTTCCCTTTGGTCCTCACTTTGCCTTGTTTGAGATCAGTTATCCTTATTAATGCAATGTGTCCCTCCTCCCCTGATAGTTTCTGGCTACTGCCAATTCCTTTCTTATAATATTGTGGAAAATGTTTAGGGTCTTTTTGCAAGTGAGAATATGTGGTACTCAGTTATTTGGTTCTGTCATAAAACACTGAGTATTATAACCTCTAGATCCATCCAAGTTTTAGCAAAGTCCATAATTTTGTTTTTCTTTATGACTGCATAATATTCCATTGTGTATATGCACCACATTTTTTAAATCCAGTCCCGTTTTGATGGGCAACAGGATTGGTTCCATGTTTTTGAGGACTGCAATAAACATATGTGTGCAGGTATCTTTTTTGTAGATTGATTTAAGTTCCTCCGGGTATATTCCCAGAAGTACGATTGTTGGATTGTATGGAAGGTCATTTTGTTATTGCTGTTGTTGTTTTATTAATGATGGTCATTGATACTGGAATTAGGTGGTATCTCATTGTTTTGATTTACATGTATCTGATGATTGGTGAAGCTAAGCATTTTTTCATGTGTCTGTTGGCTGCTCATATTTCTCCTTTTGAGACGTGTCTATTCATTTATTTTGTCCACTTTTTAATGGGGCTGTTTGTTGCTCTCTTGATAGTTTCTTTTTCTTTGCAGAAGCTTTTCAGTTTGATGAGGTCCCACTTGTCTATCTTTTATGGCATGGGCTTTTGGAGTTTTGATCAGGAATTGGTTGACTATTCTGATTTCTGGAAGGGTGTCCCCGGTGTATTCTAAGATTCTTAAAGTATGTGGTTTTGTGTTTAGGTCTTTGACCCATTTGGAGTTATTTTTTGTGTATGGTGATAGGTAAGGCTACTGTTTCATTCTTCTGTACATGGTCAGCCAGTTTTCTCCCAGCACCATTTACTGAGGAGGTTCTCCTCTCCCCAGGGGTTTGTGGTGGAGGCTTTGATGAGGATGAGTTGGTTTAGAAATCAAAGTTTTGCTTTTGGAATCTATATTCTATTTCATTGTTCTATATGCCTGTTCTTGTACCAATACCAGGTTGTTTTGATTATTATAGCCTCATAAAAATGTTTAAAGTCTGGAAGTGTGATACCTTCCACTTGGTTTCTTTTGGTAAGGATTGTTTTGGCTATTCCTGGTTGTTTATGCTTTCATATGACTTTCTGTTTTTTTGTTTCCAGGTCTGAGAAGAATGATGTTGGTAATTTAATGAGAATAGTGCTGAATTTGTAGATTGCCTTTGGTAGGATGGGCATCTTTAAAATGCTGATTTTTCCAATCCATGAACATAGTATATTTTTCCATTTTTTGTGTCATCTTTGAAATTTTTGAGCAATGTTTTGTAATTTTCATTGTAAAGTTCTTTTTCTTCTCTGGTTAGGAAGATGCCAAGATATTTCTTGGTTTTTTTCTTTCTTTTTTTGTGGCTATTGTGCTTTGAATTGTACTTTTTATTTGGTTCTCTGTCTGTTTGTTGTCAGCATGTAAGAATGCAACTGTCTTTTGCACATTGATTTTGTACCCTGAGACTTTGCCAAAATTCTTTATCAGTGCAAGAAGGTTTTTGTCAGATTCTCTTGAATTTTCAAGGTATAAGATCATATCATCAACAAAGAGGGATAACTTGACTTCTTCTTTTTCTACTTGGATGCCCCTGATTTTCTTCTCTTGTCTGGTTGCTTTAGCTAGGACTTTCAACCCTATGTTGAATAGGAGGGTTGAGACAGGGCAGCCTTGTCTTGTTCTGGTTTTCAGGGGAAATGCTTCCAATTTCTGTCCATTTAGCAATATGTTGGTTGTGCATTTATCATAGATGGCTCTTACTATTTTGAGGTATGTTCTATCTATGTCTAGATGTTCAAGAGTCTTTTTCAAAAAGTGTTGCTGAATTTTATCAAAAACATTTTCTGCATCTAATGATATAATCATGTGACTCTTTTTTTTCACATCTGTTGATGTATTTAATTACATTTATGGTCCTGGATATGTTGGAACCAGTCCTGTATCCCAGGGATGAAGTCTACTTGGTCATGGTGGATGACTTTTGAGATGTGCTGTTGGATCTGATTTGCTAGAATCTTGTTGAGAGTTTTATATCTATGTTCATCAGGGATATTGGCCTGTAGTTCTCTTTCTTTTTTGGATCTTTATCCAGTTTGGGTATTTGTGTGGTACTAGCTTCATAAAATAATTTGAGAATAGTTCTGTCTTTCTCAATTGCCTCGAATACTTTCAATAAGATTGGTATTAGCTCCTCCTTGTATGTTTTGTAGAATTCCACTGGAACCTCCTGAGCTTTGCATGTTCCACTAACCCAGGCAGGCAATAGGTGGAAGTGCCAGGTTGACAGCTGCCTCTGTGAGGGCAAAACATTTATCTGACCATGAATGGGAGTTCTGTGGCATCCACTCCCTAATAAAAGCAATTCCAGCCTTAAAACAAAAAACAAACAAACAAACCACAAGTATTCTGCTGGAAATCCATCTGGTCCAGGGGTTTTTTTTGTAGGTAGTTTCCTTATAACAGAGTCAATTTCCTTGTTTGTCATTGATCTATTTAGATTTTCAGTTTCTTCTTGTTTCAGCATTGGGAGGTTGTGTGTTTTTAGAAAGTCCTCCATTTCATTTATGTTATCAAGAATTTTTTTCCATACAGGTGTGCATAGTAATCTCTGATAATAATTTCTATTTTTTTGTGGTCAGCAGTGACTTGATCTTTTGAATTTCTGATTGTGATTTTTTAGTCTTTTTCTCTCTTTTTCTTGGTCATTTTGGCTAAGGGTCCATCAATTTTCTTTATCCTTTCAAAGAAAGAGCGTTTTGTTTTATTGATTTTTTTTCCTATGGTATTTCTTTTTTCTACATCCCATATTTGAGCTTTTACTTTGATGATCTGGATTCTTCTGCTGAAATTTTGGTTGTCTTGCCTTTCCAGCTCCCTTAGGTGATTTGTTGAGCTGTCAACATGTTCTCTTTCTATTTTCTTTCTTTCTTTCTTTTGAGTTGGAGTCTCACTCTGTCACCCAGACTTGAGTGCAGTGGCACGCTCCAAGCCCCTGCAGCCTCTACCTGCTGGGATCCGGCAATCCTTTCACCTCAGCTTTCCAAGTATCCAGAACAATAGGCGCGTGCTACATGTTCACAGAGATACAAACTCCTCTTTTAGTACTCTTTCATGGCATCCCAGAAGTTTTGGCAAGATATTTTTTCATTTTTATTTGTTTCTAGGAATCTTTTAATTTTTGTTTTGACTTTGGTGTTGACCCGGTAGTTGTTCAGTATCGTGCTGCTTAGTTTCCATGTCTTGGTGGGTTTTGGGGGAATTTTGCTGGTGTTGATATTTATTTTTATTCCACTGTGGTCTGAGAAGGTACATGGCAGTATTTCAATCTTGTGAAATTTGTTTATGCTTGATTTGTGGCTGAGGATGTAGTTCATCTTGGAGTATATTCCAGGTGGTGATGAGTAGAATATATATTATGTGGTCGTTGGGTGAAGTGTTCTGTAGTTATCTACTAAGCCCATTTGGTCAAGCATCAAGTTGAGGTTCCATATCACTGCTAATTTTTTGTCTTGATGATCTATCTAGGGTTGTTAGTGGGATATTTAAGTCTTCAGCTAAGATAAAGTTAGAATAAATGTTGCTTTTTAGTTTACTCAGTAACTTCTTTATAAAAGCTGGTGATCCTCTGTTGGGTGCATGTATGTTTAGGATGGCTATTTCTTTTTGAAGGATTGAACCTTTTATCATTAGGTCATTGCCTTTTGTATCTTTTTAATCTTTGACAGCTTAAAGGTTGTTTTGTGTGATGTTAAGATCATGACTCCTGCCTTCTTTTGTGATCCATTCACCTGAAAATTTGTTTTCCATCCTCTGACTTTGATTCTTCAGCATCCTTTGTGCTGAGATGAGTTTTCTGGAGGCAGCAAATGACTGGGTCATGTGTTTTTACCCAGTTTGCCATTGTATCTCTTCTCAGTGGTACATTTAGTCCATTCACATTCAGGTTGATTATTGATATGTGTATTGTCCCTGACATAATGCTCTTATAAGGCTGTTTTGTTTTCATTAAGCTTTTGTGTTTATATATGTGTGTGCTTGTGTTTTCATTTTTGCAGGTATGCTGTGTGTTTTGCTGCTCCTGTGTTTGTGATCTTGTGAACTACATGGTCTTTCTTTTTCTTTTTTTTTTTCTTTTGTGCATAGCACCTTTTTAAGCATCTACTGTAGAGTTGATTTCGAAGCTGCATATTCTCTTAGGGATTGGATGTCTGGAAAGGATTTTAATTCTCCCTCACTGATGAAGCTTAGCTTGGCTAGGTAAGACATTTTTGGTTGAAATTGTTTATCTTTGAGAACATTAAACATTGGAGTCCAATTCCTTCTGACTTGTAGTGTTTCTGCAGATAAATCTGCAGCACTTCTGATTTGTCTCTCCTGGTAGGTAGTCTGACCTTTTTCTCTTGCTGTGTTTAGAATTTTTTAATACCTACTTTGTGTAGGTCAATTTTTATGTGTCTAGGGGTTGGTTTTCTCATAAGATATCTTGCAAGAGTTATCTTGATTGCTTGTGCTTGTCTAGTTATCTCTCTGGAAAGATGAGGAAACTTTTCTTGACTGACCTCATGGAATGTTTGTTCCAAGGTGTTTTCCATTTCTCTTTCTATTTCAGGTATTCTGATCAGATGTAGGTTTGTTTTTTTGATAAAATCACACATCTCTTGGACAGTTTCCTCTTTCTTCTTAAGGTTTTGCTTTTTCTATATTTTTAATAGATTGGGTTTATTCCATATTTTGGTCCTCCAGCTCTGAGATTCTTTCTTCTACTAGGTCAATTCTGCATCCCATGCTTGTCAGTTTATTATTTATTTCTTGAATAAAGTTCTTTATTTCTGTTATTTCTAAGTATGCTTTCCTTGAGTCTGTCTAGCTCCACTGAAATTTCATTTAGTTTTAGCCCTTGCATTTCTTGATTTTTATTCATTCTATCCAATGATTCTATGAGTACCATGTGGGCACTGTCATTCTTGAAAATAGTCATTGTTTGTGCCTCAGTAGCTGTTCTTTTTAACACTGACTCTTTGCAGTATTTCATTGTTTTTTCTTTATTTGTAGCAGTTCATTTATCTTTCTCTTTAATTCCATTGCTCAGTGGAAAAATAAAGAAGCAGTCACTTCTGATATTTGCTATACCTTTTGTCCTTCCTTGAGTTGGGACTCCAGGTTTGTTCAATTATGAAGTAGGGCTGAGAGTGGGACATTGTGGTGTCTCTCTACAATTTTGAGTACTTACTAAGGGGTGGGGTTGCCGCAAGGATTCTGAACCTATTGGCAAGTCATAATGTTTGCTATCTGATGAATGGGCCAGCTGGTACTTGCTCTTTGTCTCTGCATAATATGACCTTACAGTGAGTATTCTTGCAAAGCCCATGAGTCCAAGACAGTGCATACAAGGGAAAATAGAGGAAAAAGAGAAAGGAGGAGAAAGAGAGAAAAAGAGGAAAAAAACATAGAAAAAGAATAAAAGAAAGAAGAAAACAGGGAAGAAACAAAGAGAAATAGACAAAGGGAAGAAAAGAAAAAACAAACAAACAAACAAAGCAACCAAATGAGATAATCAAACAAACAAACCAAAACCCCCTCAAAAAAACCAACCAACAAACAAACCCCACACAAAACAGCAAAAAAATGTTGATAAAGAGTTCTCAGCTTTAGTATGTCTCTTGGGCGGGGTGCCCTCTTTTGATGGGTTTTGTGACTGCAGGGTTGTTGCTGCAGGTTCCCTGTTGGAACTTAAGATATTAGAAGCTTCATCCTCTGTGGCCTGCAATTTGTAGTCAGTGCACATCCATATAAGGGAAGGAGCCTGAAATAACTTGGCACAGCATCTCCCCAGGTCTCACCCCCTTCCTTCCTCTTCCAGCTTTGTCACAGCTCCCAAGGCATCCAGTTCACAGCAGGGAAATGGGGTCTCCTGTCTCTGCCTTGTCCTCCTGATCTCTTTCACTTGTTACTAGGGAAGGTGGGGGAGTCAGTTAGGCACTCACCAGTCTTCTTCTTAAGCAGTTCCACTGTCTGTGTCTATTACCCAGACATTGGTTCAGGGTGGAGGGTGGATCATCTGGGTTTCTATATCTACCATTACCTACCAGGGCTTCTGCACCAGGGGCAATGTTCTCTGAGGTTGCAAAAGGTCTTAACAGAAAATATGCAGTTCTACAAAGAGCAGCCTCAATGAACAATATACAATTCCGCTGTTTTGCAGAGGC
Organism: Tarsius wallacei; assembly: GCA_963574415.1. Classification (NCBI taxonomy): domain Eukaryota; kingdom Metazoa; phylum Chordata; class Mammalia; order Primates; family Tarsiidae; genus Tarsius; species Tarsius wallacei. The sequence continues at coordinate 30,848 of CAUYQG010194392.1, forward strand.
TGCTCTGGAGCACTTCTCCGCCCAGGCATTAAAGATTCTGCTCAGTTTCTCTGCCAGTTGCTGTTCCTATCACTGATGGAGTTGATAGCTCCCTCTCCAGCATTTCCCACAGTCTCTAGATCTTGGGACGCAGTGGTTAGATTCTGAAGACCAGTTCAGGCTCAGAGTGGCTTCTCCTGGATGTTTCCTCAGGACTCTACCTCAGGCTCCCTCACTGCACTCCTTCAGGGGCCCTCGCTGCCAGCTTTCAGCCCAGCGCTGTGATTTTGGGGTTAGCAATCACTCCAGCAGTTCTTCCCAGGAAGTGCTAGGGCCCAAGTAGAGTTGTTGTGGCACCAATGGTTTCACCAGGAGGCCCCTGGCCACTTGCTCTCGAGTACCCAGTCTCTCATACCTCCACTTTCACACAGAAATGCTGCAGAATTGTCTATACTATCTCACACACACACACACACACACACACACACACATGGACTCTCACACTCCAACTGGTTGCAGTGCCACCTTCTCAGAAATCTCACATTTGGAAATTTTTAGAAATGTTCATCCTCCTTAGCCTTGAGTTTGTGCTTCCCTTTCTGTAATGGAAGCTTCTAGCTATTCAAGGGCTGATGATGAGTGGAATAGCCTTGAAAAGGAGAAGGGAGATGTCTGGCCCAAATATTACCCCAAATTGTGGTAATGGCCAGAGGCACCCAAGTATCTGGCAAAAGCCAAGTATTCTAACACCAGCTCTACTGTTTCAATGCAGGTGGAGATTCTTACAAAGTAGATTAATCTCTTGAAATATTTTGAGATTTCTCATATTCCCAGAGTTTATTTTATTTCTGATGGGTTTTCCCTCTATAGTCTTCTTCAAACTTAGATATATCTCTTTCACTTGTTACTAGGGAAGGTGAGGGAGCCAGTTAGGCACTCACCAGCCTTCCTCTCAAGCAATTCCACTTCTCTGATCAATAGCTTTGCAGTTGAGCTTGAGATAATATCATATTTTTGTCAAAAAAAAAATCGGGATACTTTATTGCCTCGAAAATACTTCCCCAAATCCTTCTGTGAGATATCATCAAGAGTTATGTATGAAAAGTGTCCTTGATCAAATAGGTACAGGAAATACTGGGTTAAACCAATGTAATCAGGTTTCTTAGTGAAAGACTTTTCAGATCTTCTTTGAGGCTAATGTTCATTTTAACTTCCCAAGGGGAAGATACACTCAGAATCTTCTAATCATATATATCCGTGGGTCACATTATTTTAATTTTTTGAGTCTAAGTCTCACTATGTTACCCAAGCTAGAGGGCAGTGTCATGCTCATGGCCACTGCAGGCTCGACCTGCTGGGTTTAGGTGATACTTCTGCCTCAGCATTTCAAGTAGCTAGAACTACAGATGTATGCCACCATGATCAGCTAATTTTTCTTGATTTATTGTAGAGAGGAGGTCATGCCAAGTTGCCCAAGCTGGTCTCGAACCACCGGGCTCAGGCAATTCTCTCACCTCGCCTCCCAAAGGACTGGGAATATAGGTGTGAGCCACTGCACCTGGCCCATGGGTCACATTTTTGTGGAACACATATGACTACTACTGTCCTGTGAAACTTACCTTGGGGATTTTGAGATTGGATTTTAAGATTTTTGCACTGTTTACTATAATCTGTTATTTTACATTTTTCTCTCACTTCTCCATGCTTCTACCACACAGAACTAACCTCCTATTTCTTGAATACAAGATGCTTTTTTAATGCCGTACACTTCCAGTGCAGAGAGAGCACTGACAAGTAAACAATACCCTTTGAAGCAGAGATTATTTTATGTATTTCTCATATTAATTCCAGAGCCTAGCAAAACCATTAGCACATGATTACTAGAACAAGGAAATAATTGAATTGATTAATACAGTTATAGATATAATCAAGCCAAATGTTATTCTTATTCCTCATATTTCTTCTTGCTCATTACTTAGGTCTCTAATTTTCTAGACATCATAATCCATATCATTTTATTTTGATAAAAAACTTACATGCAGAATCATTTTTAAAGTAAATATAAGAATTAATATTCTTCTGTCCAAAAAACAAAAATGTAAAGTTTTCTATGAGATTTTTGCTAATATTTTTGTAATCAGAGATTCTCATTACAAATGTATTGCCTTTTCATATTTTGAATTTCACTTCTGTGAACCCGTTGAGGGAAAGTTTAGTATGTAATAAAGAAAGGAGAAAGAAAGGAAGGAAGGAAGGAAGGAAAGAAGGAAGAGAGGGAGGGAGAGCAAGGAGGAGGAAAGAAAGAAGGAAAGAGCGAAGAAAGAAAAGAAGGCAGGGAAAGAGGGTGGGAGGAGAGGAAGATATTTGTGAGCATCAGGCAACAGATAAGGGAAGTAAGATATATTCCTGACAACTTAGTGATATACATACAAATGGAAAATTCGGAATACAATTAGATCCTCAAAATTGTAGTTCTAAAAGTGTAGTTCAAGTGAATAACTGCAAGGATCTATGTTTATGTATATATATTATATATATAATTATGCTGTATATAAAAATAATTCCATCTTCATCTGTAATAAGGAGAAAAGAAACAACAATGGAAACCACTGCTTGTCCAACAATAGGGAAGTATTACAAAATGATAGGATTACTTTCTATAGATATTTTATGTGGTCATAAAATGTAATATTATAGTACAGTCTTTAAGCTATGTGTAAAAGAATCACTAGGAAATATGGATTTATATAATCTAATGACTTCCTTTTATAAATGTGCACAGCCTATTTTCTAGAATAACCTAATATAGAAAATCTCCTTGACATTCTGTAAATATGTGACTTTTGTTTTGCATACCTTGCGTTAGTGTTAAGACATGCACATTATGGTTATTAGTTTTCTCTCACTCACCTTCTTCTTTACCGGAGGATTCAATGAGATGAGGTGTTGAGATTCTTTTAGACTGTGACTGCACTCCAGTCTGGGTGACAGAGTGAGACTCCAACTCAAAAAAAAAACAAAAACTTGAACTCTGTAGGCAAGTAGAAGAAGGTTTGAATCCCACCATGTCTACACATTGACTGTTTGTGCTGGAGAAAGTTACTTAGTCCCTCTAACCCTCTATTTTACCATGTCCAGTGTGAATCTAATATGAATATCTACATCACAGGGCTATTTTGAGAAATAAATTAGATAAAGCATGTAATATACTCAGCACAGTGCCTGGTGTACCCAGTAAGTGCTTAATAAATGGTGGCTGTTATTGTTAAAAAAAAAAAAAAGAAAGTGAAAGAAGGCTCTTGTCAAGTAAGCTGTGTCTGCTCTGCCTCATGGTCCTGTTTATAGACCTGAAGCAGATGTGCAGGCAGATTCATCTTACCTTAATTCATCTCAGTTTAATTAGCAGCTGGGTTACTCCTGGCTCCAGAAAAACAAGAAAATGACAGTTTGTATAACAGAGCGCCTGTCCTGTGGAAAAAAAATTTCCCCTCTGGAATGCTACTTGATCAACAAAGAAATCTTAGCATGTTGACACCAGAAGGAACATATTTCTAATATTAGTTAATTCTAAAAAAAGAACTATCCTCAGCTCAAAGTAAAACTTGTGTCTTATTTAAATATATGCTTTATTACTGAGTGCAAAATGGCACTTGAATTAAGACATAGTCCTCCACCCAACCTTGAGAATTAAATTTACACTTGCCAACTCACCATCATTTAGGACATTAAATTAAGGGAGATAGCTCTAATGAAAATAAAGTTAAGATAGAGTGAATGAGTTCAGTAATAAATCTAAGTTATCATTATATTATCTAAAATAGAGAAATCTAGATAACCCCCAAATAGAGTTATGACTAGTCAAATTCCTCAAGCTTTAAAAATCATCACTCTTTTTTTCCTGTATATTGTATATTGAGCCCTGAAAGATGAGTTTTCTGGAAGTCCTGAGTGAAGTATACACTATTTTTGGCTATATTGAGGGTAACATGACTACTAAATGCCTTCTTTGCTTTTTTGTGTGTGTTTTCTTGTTTGTTTCCTGTTCCATTATCCAAATGCTTAGTGTCTTTCTGATTATGTGATACATTTAGAAGTTATTAACTCCTGTCTCCATCTCCCTTCTTCCCAGTTTCCTTGCCTATTCTGACACACGTCCTGGACACGCTCTTCCTTACACATATTATGAGACTGCAAGTACAAGTACCTTTGCTTTTCTTCCAATTAGGCCCACAAAGTGGCTTGCTTATATGTAAACTGATTCTTTAGTTCGCCATGAAAGGTTACAGAAATTCACCAACATATACTACATTTTTTAGACAGAAAAATATATAGTGGGAATGTGTTATCAGGGTTTACAACAGCATTTTAACTACTTTAAAATAGGTTAGCCAAATATAGATAACTCTTCTTAATATTTGTTTTTTCCTTTAGATTTATATTTTTACATTGTCATTACTAAAAGGGTGTAGATGTGAACGAGCTTATAATAATGTAGTCATCATCAGAACCCATGGTAGTTTAAAAAAAATGAGTCATAACCAAGTAACCAGACAGAAGTCACTAGGTGGGGGAAAAAAGCTTCAGGATCATCAGTCAACAAGTATGTAATCCTTAGTAATGATGCCAAAAATGGGTACTTTGGATAAACATACTTTTCATTTATTATGTGCCAAGAATATAATATAAATATGTATACACTGTCACCTTCACAGAAAACCTATTAAGTAGGTATTAATATCTTTATCCATAAAAGTTTTTTTTTTTTTTAAAAAGAACAGCTCAAAGAAAATAATTTTCTATTATCACCACCAAACTGGTAAAATACAAATTGGTTTGATTTATTTTGACACACTGCAGAGTAAATTTCTCACAATAAGGGATAAGACAGGGTAAGAACACTAGAGGGTGAAATCAGCATGTGGGAGATAGAAAACTGCATGCATGAGGAAGAGTTGAATGGGCTGGATAATGATCATTTAGGATGTCGCCTGCTTTTGGATGCATTTCAGAGATAGGTGCTATGATTCAAGTGAAAAATAATGGAAGCCAGTTTTTGCAATACCAACAGCACTGTACAATCTTTGTGATGGTACTAAGATTACAGAAGGCCATGGTTCTCTGAGCAGCTAGCAACAGGGAGCAGATGAATTTTACAAAAAAGAGGCAACTAAATTATTATCTATAACAGGGCCAGTTTCCAGACCACTGGAAAACTGGAAAGTATAACTTGTGTGAAAATTTTGTGAAAGCTATGAAAAAAGAAAACTATAGTTAGAAAATGTGCTCTGAAGTCTAATAGCTTTGGCTTTCCCATTAACTAACCTGCAATCTTGCATAATTTTAGTTCTCTTAACCGACTAGATGGACTTAGAGTTACCCATCACTTAAAATGTAGTTTGCTACCCATGGTACCCTAAGGGATTGTGCCTAACAGGATATTCTCTGGGACCAACACATCCTAAACATTACACTTCTGTGTCACTCAGTTTAGTTCTTCCAAGTATTTTTTTCCTTACACATAATTATGACATTGTACCTGCTATTATCATTAAAAACTCTAATTAAATACTCCCTAAACTATTGAAATTTGGGTATAGAGAGAAGGACTTTTCTTCCAAATGTTGAATACTTTAGAAAAAATACATGTCTTTAAACCACGAGGAAGAAAACAAACTAACTTAAGTGTAGACGATATTTCTTATAAGAATCTGAACTTAAATTCTCTTCTAGGTCCCTTGAAGTACTTGTTCTTTCAGCAAACTGAAATTATAAGTTACAAAAAAGTGACTGGGAGAATATCACATAGTAAGAAAGACTACATAATTCTAATCAGCGGAAACATATTCAAAACATGATGGTCCTACCTGAAAAGCCAGTAAAATACATATTTATTTTTTGTTTGACTTAGTATAAAATGTCTGGATTACGTATCTTCTAACTGATCCTCAACCTTCAATTAAATGAATGGAATTTATTGGGCCACATAAAGGAACCTAAGCTTTAACTAATTTTATGAGACTATTGGAAGTATTATAGAAAGTTACATAAAGATTGATCTAATGAGAACATTTCAAAGAATTGCAGTATTTGTGCTTAATATTTAGATCAACTTTCTCACAAATAGTTAGTGCTATGCTACAGGAGCTCATGCATGGGCTAAAAAACCCTATAAGTGTGAATCTCAAGAGGCTGGTTTGGAAACCCTGTCTAAGGGTCCCAAAAGGCTCCTCTGTGTCTGAGCATTCATCATTCTGAAGGTTCCTTTAGCTTCCTCTCTTGACAAAGGTGATCCATCAGCCTCTGGGATTAAGGACTTTCAAGCAGATGCTTTAGTCCTTATAAGTTCTTGGAGATATACAAACAACACTGAAAGTGATTCCACTTAACACTTGGACCATTTACCTCACAACACCAGATGCATTGATCTGAAGGAAAGGACAAAAGGGAGAGGGATTGATTTCAGAATTTGTGAAATATGGTTAAAAAGCATTGACAAAATTGAGAACAGGTGTTAAACCATCCTATGTTGGGGTTGGTCTTGATAAGAAAATCTAATATATCTGTCCAACAAGGTTACTACGATTTGTTTCTTAAAAAAAAAAAAAAGAAAAGAAAGAAGAAAAACTTATCACCCTCTCCACATCCCAAAGACCAATGGAATATTCTAGAATCTGTATACAAGTCTGAGAAAAATTGATTTCAAATTCCATCTAATGTTCTGTGAGTGAGGCTAACATCAGCATTTGCTGATTTTCTGCTTAAACATAGAGAGCCCAAACACACCTGCAATGTTATGGACAATATCTTTAGAATTTCAGGATTATCCAAAAAAGGCAGGCTTCAAGTTTTTTGGAATATTATTTGCCATAACAGAAAAAGTGTCATATGCATACTAAGAGGAAATTCAGATTTAGTATACAAAGAGGACCCAACAAACCCCAGAATTTTCTTATAAAAAATTGTGTATTTATTCTTAAATGTCTACACTTCAGTAATCTACAAATTACTGCATCTGTTTGATGCAATATTCCTGATTAAAAACTTTAATTCTATATGTAATCATAATTGTCCTTTGGCATGTAATGCAGCATATTTGAAGTTCAGGATATAAGGATGTGAACATCTTTTGAAAGGTTGCTATTTGAGAGTGGGGGGAAAATGGCAGCTGAGCCAGTTGGACTATGCGGAGTCCTGGAGTGAGTGAGTGTATGGAAAATTTTGTGTATGTGCTGGTGAGCAAGTGGGTGTGTGAGTGCCTGACTGAGTGAGGGCTAGGGAGCTAGCAGCCTGGGCTCTCCTGGTGCAGCAGCTGGTGCCACAGCTACTGGGCTTAGACCTTAGTGATTCCTGGGACACAAAAACTGAGTGCCATTTTCTTTCTTTCTTTCTATTTTTTAAAATAAACAAAACCCTTCCTGGGAAGAAAATACTGGGAGAGACTGCCTAAGTGGGGGCTCAAAAGCAAGTGGCCAGGTCCCTGGTGCAATAACTGGTGTTGCAACTTCTTTGCTTGGTCCCTGGCGTTTTCTAGGTCATAGAAGTTGAGCACCTTTTTTTTTTTTTAAACAGACACAAGTTCTCCTGTGAAAAGCAGGGGGTAGAGACTGTCACCCCAGGCTCTTCCTCACCATTGGCAGGAGATATTGCAGACTCCAAGCTTTGCCTCACAACTTCAGTGCCTGGCCGGGCACTGGCAACAGGGACTGCAGAGTGAGTCCAGAGGCAAAGTCCCATGGAAGAGGACAAGAGAGGCACCCCACCACTACCTTGAGGCAGGCAGGAAAGTGATCCAACTTGTTCTCCACAGAGCAACAGACCAGATCTCTGTGACCGGCAGATAAACTACTCAGGGATTCATCATGACCCAGAGGGAATATCCTGAAAGCACAAACTTCAGAGGGATCTGACAAGTACTGAGTTCCAGGTGTCCCACCCGCTACTGATCCAGCTGTGGGACAAAGGGTGTGGCCAGAAAAGCATAAAGAAGAACTCCAAAGAGATCAGTGGTAAGTCCAGGGTTGACAAAAAAACCCTCCTCCCCAGCAATCCTCTGAACGTCAGACCCACATAGCTAGACCACAACTGAGAGGAACAATCCCAGGCAGAGCCCGGACATCATTCACAATAGGAGAACTCCATTACAGAATAGTCCTGGCTGGGGCACCCTCCTTGAGAGTACACACTTGGGAAAGAGACAATCCTGTACATCCCCACCGGAGGAGATCTCCCTGACCATACGAGAGTGGGAGAGGACTGCAGCACCAGCCACCTTCTCTGCCCCTCCTCCTTCCCTGCTTTGGACACTGAGGAGAGAGTGAAAGAGGTGGCTCTGCAGGAGAGACCAGATTAGAGAAACAATTACAGAGCCTGCCACAAGAGGGCAGGTTTATTTTTAATTTTCAATTTTTTGAAATTCTGACTGTTTGTTAGTTCATCTATTTTTAAAATATTTTCCCTTTGTGCATGAATGTGTATGAGAGGATTTGATCTGCATTCCAATTTTTTTTTCTTTTTCTGTTTCTGCTTTTATTTTATGTGTGTATATGAATGATTGAAGGTTCATCTTTGACTTTTGTTGCTGCTATTGGTTTATTTTTGCTTTTTTTTTTCTTCTGGGGTTCTTTATTTTTATTTTTTATAGTTTAAGGTGTGTGCCAATATATGTATGAGGGTTTGATCTAATTCCTTTCTTTTTTTTTTCCGTTCTTTCTGTTTTTCTGCTCTACTCGTGTGTGTGTGTTTAGTTTTCTTAGTTTGTTTTTTGTTTTGGTATACTTTGTTGTTATTCCAGTTTGTTTTAGGGTATGTGTGTAAATCTGTGTGTGTGTTCAATTGTTTTTTGTTTTTGTTTTTGTTTTTTGCATTGGTTTCTGCTTTGCATCATCATATAGAGTGGTGATGGGGAGTGGGTCTCAGGGAACACATACCACAATAAGTGAACATTGTAATTTGCAAATAGTTTCTGAATCCTAGCGAACCATAACCTACTTTAGTTGAATTTCAAAAACTACTAGAGACTACAAAGCTTCCCATCCACCATTCTATTTCAAAATAGAACAAATTCAGAGCCCAGATCGGGGGGAGTAGAGGACTGGGCAAACATCAGAAGGGCAAGCCTCTCCCACTGACACTGAACAACAGAACTAAAGAGAAAAACAAGGGATCTGTCACAAATGAGGAAAAACCATAGGAAGGACACAAGCAATTTCAAGTGTACCAAAGACAAATCTCCTGAAAAATCAGACTTTGTTGCCCAAACAATGGAAGTCACCAACGACTGGCATCAGAATATGACAGAGATTAGGGAATGGATGGAAAGAGTAAATAAGAAAGACAAGATGCAACACTGAAAGAATTTGTAACAGAAATTATGACAATAAAACATTTCATCCAGAAAATAAATAAAAAGAAGGTCAGCATGGAAAGCAGAGTTAATCTAGCTGAAGAAAGACCCTCAGAACTTGAAGACCAGAACACGGAATTAACCCAATCAGTAAAAAACATAGAAAAAAGACTCAGAAAGAAAGAACAAAGCCTATAAGACATGTGCAATTATAGGAAGAGGCCGAACTTATGCCTGATTGGTATCCCAGAAGAAAAAAGAGAAAGGGAAAACAACTTGGAGCAAGTATTCCAGGAGGTAATCTAAGAAATTCCCCATCTCATCAGAGATGTGACCAGCCAAGCACGAGAGGTACAGAGAACTCTCATAAGATGTCAAATGAGAAGACCAACACCTAGAAACATAGAAGTTCACCTACACAAAGTAGGCACTAAAGAAAAAATCCTAAAGGCAGCAAGAGAGAAAGATCAGACTACGCACCAGGGAAAAGCAATCAGAATAGCAGCAGACCTATTGGCAGAAACACTACAAGCAAGAAGGAACTGGAGCCCTCTATTCAAAGTTCTCAAATAAACAATTTCAATCAAGAATTTCCTATCCAGCCAAGCTCAGCTTCATCAGTGATGGAGAATTAAAATCCTTCCCAGACACCCAATCCCTAAGAGATTATGCAGCTTCCAGACCAGCTCTACAGGAGACACTTAAAAGGTATTAAGCACAGAAGAAAGAAAGAAAAGAGTGACTACACACTTTCCAAGAGAACAGCAGAGCACAGAATCAACAGAGAATACAGCACAGCAAGAAATTGAAAAGACATGCATACATCAACCCCAAAGCCACAAGAAAACAAGCAAACAAAGAAAAAACTTTATAAGAACCTCATGACCGGGATAAACAATGACATTTTAATAATCAGCCTGAACGTAAATGGACTAAATGCACCACTTAAAAGAATGACAAACTGGATAAGAAACCATGAACCAATTATTTGCTGCATCCAGAACTCATCTCACTACAAGCAATGCACACAGACTCAAAGTTAAAGGATGGAAAATGAGGTTCCAGGCAAATGGATCACAAAAGAAGTCAGGAGTTTCTATCTTAATATCAGACAAAACAACGTTTAAGCTATCAAAAATTTAAAAAGATGCAAAAGGACACTACATAATGATAAAAGGTTCAATTCGTCAACAAAAAATATCCATACTAAACATATATGCACACAACACAGGAACACCAGCATTTATAAAGCAACTACTAAGTAAACTAAGAAAAGATATTGACTCTAACACAATTATAGCAGGGGACTTGAATACCCCACTAACAGCCCTAGGTAGATCACCAAGGCAAAAAATCAACAAGGAGATCTAGTACCTAAACTTGACCCTCAACCAAATATTTATAATATCATGAGATTGAGCTGCTTTTTGCATT
>CAUYQG010194393.1:0-27207 GCA_963574415.1 Tarsius wallacei
GTCTAGCCATGTTGCCCAGGCTGTTATTTTCATGGTTTTGATAATTATGAGTTATGTAAGTTGCAAACTAGGGAAAGCTGGGTAAAGGGTATACATCAATTCTACCATTTTGGTCTAAAATTATTAAAGTTTAAAAAAAAAAAAGAAATACAGGACCATGATCATGCCACTGCCCTCCAGCCTGGGCAACAGAGCAAGACCCCATGTCTAGAAATAAAAAATAATAATAAAAATTTCTGTGGGTTGAATCACGTGGAAGTTTGCCACTGATCTGTATGTCAGAACTATGAAACATAAGTATGTGGAAAAAAAGGAAAAGAAATACAGGACCTACATAGGTGGTTGTAACATGGAACAAGGCAATGGGTTTTGTAGTGCTGGTAAGGGACAGTGTCAGGAAGACCAGGTGTCCGGCTCCAGTCTCTCTGCTAGCCTGTTGGTCACTGCTGAAGAAGGGAGGGGGATGTTTTACACTGAGATCTGTTCTGGTGGTAGTGTTCCCTCCTTGTCTTTCTGGACGCCTCCAACCAGGGTTTTCAGCCCAGTCGGCTGTTAGAGGGGGCTTTTGGCTTAGCCAGATATCTTACAATCGTGTGCCTTAATCCTCCTCCCATCTTGGGAAGTATTTACCCAAACTCTATCTTCTAACCCCTCAGGGCAGTCCTGGTTAATCAAGATCTGAGAGAAATGTGACCTGTTTCTGGTTTTGCTTATTTTGAAAATCTTCTTTCAGGTTCTTGACTTACAGACAACCATTGAGAATGTTACTGCCTCTTACAACAATGAGACTGTGACACTTCAGGATATCTGCTTGGCCCCTCTCTCACCATATAACAAGAACTGCACCATTATGAGTGTGCTGAATTACTTCCAGAACAGCCATTCTGTGCTGGACCACAAGATAGGGGACGACTTCTACATATATGCCGACTACCACACGCACTTCCTGTACTGCGTACGGTGAGTGGCAAAAGGCAGTCATTCGTCTGTCCCAGCGACACTTAAGCGTTGCTGTTGTTAGACTCTGTTCAAGATATTAGCGCAAACGGAGCAAGACTCTGCCCTGCGAAGCTTGCGTCCTGATGGAGGGAGACGGACGATGAACACATAAATATATGATCATTTCATGTACAGATGAGTGCTGTAAGGAGGGAAATAAGGCCAGGTGGAGAGACAGAGATCTGCACAAAAGGAAAGGAAAGGAGGCAGCCTGTGGCTATCACAGGGACAGGTGTTCAAGCAGAATGGGTAGCAAGTGCAAAGGCCCAGGGGTGGGAGCTACTGTGACGTGTGATCCAGGAACAGCAGGTACCTGTTACCCTTTAACTCATGCCTGGATAGGTAACACACAGTTTCATATGCCACACCTCTTGCACCCCTCAATGTTTAAAGATAGAACCTTATTGTATTTTTTCTTGCCTTTCAAATATAGCCTTATATCATGATATTGAATTGTTTTTAAACACTCAGCTTCCCTTAGGAGTCAAGGTGGGATTGGTGTGCCATTTTAGATGGGCGGACCCTGCAGCTGCTTCCCTAGGAGGCATTTCTGGCTGGACAGGGTGTGTTTATAGCTGGGATTAGTCACCACAGGAAGCTGTGCTCATGTGTCTGTGAGGGAGTCTTCAGGCTTGCCCAGTGGAGGAAGAGTGTCAGCGGCCAGAAGGGCCTGCCCACGCTGAATGCCCTGGCCCTGGCCCTGGCCTTCAGCAGTTGTTCATCCAGTCAGCAGCCCCAGTGCTGTTACTTCATTATGGGAGCAGAGAAGCTGTTCCTGGTCTCCTTTGAGAGTACTGCTCAGCTAACGTCAGGAGCTGAGGAGTCGGACTGCTGGTTCTGAAGAACCTTGGTGGCCTTGAGTTCTGTCTGCGTTTGTTATTATCAGAGTAAGACTCTCTAGGCAATTGGTCTGTGTTTATCTCAAGGACATTTCCTCTAAAAACATGAGTTATACTCTTAAGACGTTGTTCATGCCCATATGCCCTAAACCAGCATTCTCTCAAGGTAGATGGTCCAAGGGAGCCATGGGGAATTCAGAGGAAAAAACCCCTCAGTCTTATATCATTTTTATATTTGGAGGAAAAAGACATTTACTTTCTGTTATTTTACAAAATGAAAGTCAGCAAAAACTGTGGGAGGTGGGTACATTAGACTTGTGTTGTATCAGGGGGGCATGGGAACACTGCCATGGAGACCTCCCCTGGGGACAGGGATTTGGGTTGTCGTGTGGTTACACTTGACATGTACCCACAGCCTCAGGCTTGTCTCTAGCTCTCACTTCTTTCCTCATCCTCCAACTTTTCCTGGACTTTTCCACCCGGAAGCTCCATAGGAACAGCACATGGACTGCCCAGAGCCAAGCCCAGTCCAGTTACTTAGATAAGAAGGCTTTATCCCCAAGTCCTTCCTCATCTGCACCTTCCTCATGTAGGTCTTGTGAATTCAACCCCTGGGTGGCCTGGCACATCCATGCTGTGGGATGAAAGCTCAGCTGCTAGCTGCAGGCTACCCACCACCAGGGCTGATACCATCACCTACTGTGCCTGGCAAGAACTTCCCTCAGCGCCCAGCTCACTTCCGGCTGGCAATCTGTCCTAAAATGCTTGTTCCCTCTCCACTGGCCAGCTGTCCTCACTGCACTGCCCCTCATGTCTGACCATTGCACATACCTGACTGGTCCCCCACTTCCTGTTTCTCTTTTTGAATTGGAGTCTCACTCACCCAGGCTAGAGTACAGTGGCACACTCACGGCCACACCAGTGTCGACCTGCTGGGCTCTGGCGAGCCTCCCAAGTAGCTGGAATTGCAGATGTACACTACCACGCCCAGCTAATTTTTTATTTATTATAGAGACGAGGTCTTGCCAAGTTGCCCAGGCTGGTCGTGAACCTGCGGGCTTAGGCAGTCCACTTACCTTGGCCTCCCAAAGTGCTGCAATTACAGGCTGAGCCACCAAGCCCAGCCCCACTTCCTGTTTCTTTCCCACTTCCGGCCCTTCTTCCACTCTGCCTCGCAGGTGGTCTTCATAAAGCAGTTCATGGCATCCATTTCCCAGAAATCTCTCATCATCCAGAAATCTCTCATTATTTCCAGTGCCTGCAGGAAAAAATCCAAACCACTTAGCATGGCACTGTTTCTTTTTTTTTTGACATTATCTGTCACTTACCCTTTCCAGCCCAGTCCCCTCCCATGGCAGCTCCCTTCGTGAGCATGCCATGCTCTAGGACAGGACTTCTTATCACCCCCTGAGTCATCTTCCTCTCCCTCCCTTACTCCTCCCACAATTGCAAGTGCACAAGACACTCCTTTCCCCCTCCCTGGTGAAGTCTCCCTCATCCTTGCAGCTCTGGGTCTGTACAGGTTTCCTCTTGGCGACAGTTTTCCCCTGGTGGCATTTGCTCCCTCCCCTCTGCCCACATTGCACCGTGTGCTGTGGGTGACACTGGGCTATATTTGTCTTCTCCTGCCCAGTTATTGATTTGTGCCCCTAAAGGAAATGCTGAGCTGTATTACTCAGAGGAACCTCAGGGCCATGTTGTGCTTAGAAGACTGTCAACCTCATCAAGTGTTTGTTGTATAAATGTTTAGGTCTTGGCAGTGTCTTGAGGTGGTTCTAACTGGGAGATGTTTTCTAAACTTTTTGGCAGGGCTCCTGCCTCTCTGAATGACACGAGCGTGCTCCATGACCCTTGTCTGGGTACATTTGGTGGACCGGTATTCCCATGGCTTGTGCTGGGAGGCTATGATGGTAAGTAAGGGAAGCTTTGACTTTTCTATTGGGTAAAGTAGTCTTGATTTTGTCATTAACATCAAGTGGTCATTCTGAAGATTTTGTAAATTAGGAAGTCTTGTTATTGCCTTGTCTCCTAAATCCCAAATATAATAACTCTTGGCTTTGGGCGTGGGTTTAATTCTAGTACTTTAAAAGAAGTGGATTGTGTTAGCCTTGTTTGGGTGGCACATGCCTTTTGAGAAGTTGTCGAGGGCTAAGGTCATCTTCCCAGGGTAATGGAACTGTGTCCCTCCACGTTCAGTTTCAAGGAGATCATGGGACCCTTGAAACTCATCTGTGGAACCACTAGGGAGTTCTTAGGCCTCAGGTTAAGAACCCCTGTATTGGGGAAGAGAGAATATGAGGTATGTGGAAAAACAAGCAAAGGCGATACATTTTTTTTTCTCCAAAACCAATCAGTTAAGAATTTGGACACTTTTGTTGTGTGAAGAGCAGTTGGTTTGCTCTTTACTGGTTCCTGTGGTACTTCGGAACAGGTTGTACCTGATAAAATTAGGCAATGGTGTGATACCTTTGGCATCTGAAGCCTCATTACAGGCTTGACAAGTTTTTCTCCAGCTTGTGAAGAGGCCAGAGAGGTTTTCTTCTCTTTGCTCAGTGGCAGGGGAGAGGTTGCAATGTCTGTTGACAGTTTACTTTGCCTCATGGAGTAAATGCCACTTCTAATCGGTGGAGAAGGGATGGTGTTAGTACCTGACTAGTCACAGGGTAAAAGGTTAAATTTGACCTCTGCCTTATTTCTTTCACCAAAATAAATTCCAGATGAATCAAAGATTGAAACGTAAGAAGTAAAACTTTCAAAGAACTAAAAGAAAATACAAGAGGAATTTTTTATGGTGATTTTAAAATGGAGAAAGCATTTCTAAGCAAGACAAATCAGAAGCCACAAGAGGAAAGACTGATAAATTTGACTACATAAAAATTTTAAATTTATCCATGGAGAACAAACATCATGCAGTTTAAAAAATTGGACAAAAAAAATTAGTATGCATAGTAGACAACTTTTTCTTAGTATATAAAGAGCTCTCGTGAATAAAAGAAAAGATTAGCAACCCACAAGAAAAGTGGGGTGAGTCCATGTGAAAGGTAACAAAAGAAGAATTCCAAATGGCTTTTCATTGAGGGGGGACAGATGCTCAGCCTCCCACCTGTTGGTGAAATGCATCTCATTCCAGGCTTTTTAACCTCACAAATAGGTAAAGGCAAAGCTTGGTAAAACCCTTTGTTGGTGACAATATGGGACATTCTTCATTGCTGGGTTAACTACTAGAATGTAAGCTCCAGGACAGAGGGGTGTTGATCTCTTGTTCACTGATGTATTCATGGCATCTAAAATGATGCCTGGCACAAAGTAGTTCTCCTTAAATATTTTGTTGAATAAAAGATTACTAGCCGGGCCTGGTGGCTTCAGCCTGTAATCCCACGCTTTGGGAGGCTGAGGTGAGTGGATTGCCTGAGCCCGCGGGTTCAAGACCCGCCTGGGCAACTTGGCGAGACCTCATCTCTACAATAAATTTAAAAAATCAGCCGGGTGTGGTAGCACGTGCCTGTAGTTCCAGCTACTTGGAAGGCTGAGGCGGAAGGATCGCCGGAGCCCAGCAGGTCGAGGCTGCAGTGGCTGGGAGCGGCCACTGCACTCCAGTCTGGGCGACAGAGTGAGACTCCAACTCAAAAAACAAAACAAAACAAAAAAACATAAGAGTACGAAATAGTCCAGCCTCTTTGGAAGGCAGTTTGGAGGAATTTATCACAATTAGAAATATACATGGTTTTTGATTGAGTGACTATACTTTAAGAATTAATTTTACAAATATGTGTTTATACATTAAGAATATGTATAGGTTATTTGTAGTGATTGTTTGTAATAGCAAAATGCAAAAATGGGGATTGCTTAAATTACAGTAGGAAATGTTAGCCGAAAGAAAATAAGAAAGCTCTTTATATGCTAAAATAGAGCAGTCTCCGACATACAAAATTTTAAAATGCAGAATAGCACGTTACAGTTTGTGTAATTAAGGAGGAAAGGGGAAGAATGTGTGTTGTGTCTGTGTGTGTGCATGGACTACCTGGAAAGACTCCCAGGTAGTCACGGGATGGGGGAGAACTAAGAGCATGGAATGAGGGTTGGGGAAGGAGAGAGCATTACCACTGAACACCTTTCTGCTCTGTTTGCAGTTGTTACCGTGCACATACGTACAACTTAAAAAAAAAGTTTCTCTTCCTGAATGATAACTGTGCCTACTTGGGATAAAGACTCCTTTGTATTCATTTACCTGAACTGCATGCAAACTGTTGCAGTAAAGCACAGAGACAGCCTGTAGCTCCAGTGAGGAATCAGCCAGCTAGCTGCATTGGGATTCCTCCCGCATGTATCTAATTGTCCGCATGCTTGTAATCTGCTTTTGATGTCATTTTCCTTTCTAGATCAAAACTACAATAACGCCACTGCCCTTGTGATTACCTTCCCTGTCAATAATTACTATAATGATACAGAGAAACTCCAGAGAGCCCAGGCCTGGGAAAAAGAGTGAGTGTCTCATGGGGCTGAACAGACAGACTGTCCTTTGGGGGAAGCTGGACGCGTGCAACCACTTAAACTTCATTCTGTAAACTCACGAATGTCAGATCTCAGTTATGTAAAGTTGTGCACTTGGTACTTGTGATGCTAACGTAAATATGTAAACAAATTCTCATCTTATCTTCACTTTTTAAAATTTTATCTCATTTTTTATTTATTCTTAGAGACAAAGTCTCGCCCTGTTACCCAGGCTGGAGTACAGTGGCGCAGTCACAGCTCACAGCAGCCTCAAACTCTTGGGCTCCAGTGATCCTCCTGCCTCAGCCTCATGAGTAGCTGGGAATACAGGCACACACTACTACACCTGGCCAATTTTTTAATTTTTTGTAGAGGTGAGATCTCACTATGTTGCCCAGGCTGGTCTCAAACTCCTGGGCTCAAGTGATTCTTCTGCCTCAGCCTACCAAAGCACTGGGATGACTGGCATGAACTACCATGCCTGGTCATAAGTTTACCTTTAAACAGATATTCCTGCACAAGAATATAAAAGTATGCAAAAAATGTTCCTTGCATTGTTTCCTAACAGCAAAAACTGGGAGCATGCTGAATGTGCATTAGTGAGGGATGAGGACCATCAAATACTGTGCAGTCACTAGACACAGTAAGGTCAATAAGTAGTTCAAGATGGATTAAATAAAAGCTGTAGTCAGCATATTTACATAAATATATGTTATACATTGCTGTCCAAGCTTAGAAAAAAAAATCAAGTGAATGAGCCGAGAAATTGTTAGCTGTTTGTTTTGTTTTGGTTTTTTTGAGTTGGAGTCTCACTCTGTCCCCCAGACTGGAGTGCAGTGGCCGCTCCCGACCACTGCAGCCTCGACCTGCTGGGCTCCGGCGATCCTCCCACCTCAGCCTTCCGAGTAGCTGGAATTACAGGCACGCGCTACCACGCCCGGCTGATTTTTTAAAATTTATTGTAGAGATGAGGTCTCCCCAAGTTGCCCAGGCGGGTCTCGAACCCGCGGGCTTGGGCAATCCACTCACCTCAGCCTCCCAAAGTGCGGGATTACAGGCTGAGCCACCAAGCCCGGCTAAGAGAAATTGTTAGCTGTTTTTGTAATCTCTAGAGAATGGAAAGGAGAGGACTGGGGAGGACAGGGGACTTTCAGTCTTTACTTGATACCTTCAGTAGTGGTTTTTCTGAGATGTGATTCGTATGTCATACAATTCACTCATTTAAAGTATACACTAGCTGGGCCTGGTTGCTCACGCCTGTAATCCCAGCACTTTGGGAGGTAGAGGCCAGAGGATTGCCTGAGCCCATGGGTTCAAGACCAACCTGGGCAACATGGCGAGACCTCGTCTCTACAATAAATTTTAAAAATTAGCCAGGTGTGGTGACACATGCCTGTAATTCCAGCTACTCAGGAGGCTGAGACGGAAGGATTGCCTGAGCCCAGCAGGTCGAGGCTGCAGTGGCCTCAGCGTGCCACTACAGTCCAGCATGGGGACAGAGTGAGACTTCGACTCAGAAAATAAAATAAAACAAAGTATGCACTTCAGTGGCTGTGGTATGTTCACACGTGTGCAACCATCACCACAGTCCATTTTAGGACACTTGCGTTGCCTCACAATGAGGTACCTTTCAGCCAATATCCCCTTGTCTTCTCACCCTCCCACCCCTGGCCTCAGGCAGCCACTTATTTACTTTCTGTCTCTGATCTTCCTGTTCTGGTCTTTCATATACTTGGAGTCTTACGTGGACTTTTGTGTCTGGTTTCTTTCATTTAACAGAATGTTTTCAAGGTTCATCCACGTGTGGTATGTATCATCACTTCATTCCTTTTACGGCCAAATCTGTTGTATGGATATACCGCATTCTGTGTATTCATTTATCTTTTGGTGCACTTGGGTTGTTGCCATCTTTTGGCTATTATGAATAATGCTGCTGCAAACTTTTATATACAAGTTCTTGTGTGGATATAACTTTTTCTTTCTCTTGGGTATATATCTAGGAGTAGAATTGCTGAGTCATGTGGTAACTCTACTGTTAATTGTTTGAAAAACTGCCAGACTGTTTTCCAAAATAGCCATACCGTTTTACATCACATTAGCAGGGTACAGAGGTTCCAGCTTCCCCTCATCCTTGCTAACACTTGATGTTATCTGACTTTGTGATTCTAGCTGTCCTTATGGATATGCAGTGGTATCTCGTTGTGATTTTGATTTGCATTTTTTTGATGGCTGTTTCAGGCATCTCTTCGTGTACTTGTTGTCCATCAGTACGTCTCCTTGGAGAAATGTCTATTCATATCCTTTGTATAATTTTTTTTTTTTTTATGAGTTGGAGTCTCACTCCGTCACCCAGGCTGGAGTGCAATGACACACTCATGGCCACCGCAGCCTCGACCTGCTGGGGTCAGGCAATCCTTCCCCCTCAGCCTTCCAAGTAGCCAGAACTACAGGTGTGCACTACCATACCTGGCTAGTTTTTTTATTTATTGTAGAGATGCGATCTCACCAAGTTACCCAGGCTGTTCTTGAACCCGTGGTCCCAAACAATCCCTCACCTCAGCCTCCTAAAATGCTGGGATTACACGCCTGAGCCACCATGCCTGGCCAATTTTTAGTTGGGTTATTTGTGTTTGTATTATTGACATAAGGGTTTTTCATATATTGTAGATACAAGTCCCTTGTCAGTTATATGGTTGTCAAATATTTTTTCCCATTCTGTGGGTTATCTTTTTGCTTTCTTGATGGTGTCCTTTGAAGCACAAAAGTCTTTCATTTTGATGAAGTCCAGTTTATCTGTTTTTTCTTTTGTTGCTCGTATCTTTGGTGTCATATCTAAGAAACCATGGCTAATCCAAGGACATGGAGATTTATGCTAAGTTTTCTTCAGAGAGTTTTATAGTCTTAGCTCTTACATTTAGGTCTTTAATCCGTTAGAGTTAATGTTTGTATATGATAATAAGGTAAAGGTCTAAATCATTATTTTGTATGTAGCTATCCAGTTGTCCCAAACCATTTGTTGAAAATATTATTGAATGATCTTGCCATCCTTATCAATAACTAGTTGGCCACACCCATGGTGCGTTTCTGGACTCTCAGTTCTGTTCCTCTGATCTGTATGTCTGTCCCTGTGCCAGTACCACACTGTCTTGATGTCTGTTGTTTTGTTATAAGTTTTAAATTGGAAGTGTGAGTCCTCCTACTTTGTTCTTCTTGAAAAATAAGTTTTGGCTGTTTTGGACCCTTTGCCATCTCACGTGAATTTTGGAATCCGTTAGTTTCTACAAAAAATTCAGCTGGGGTTCTGATAGGTATTATGCTAAATCCGTAGATCAACTTTTTAAATTTTGTTACATGAGTTGTGTATTTTTAATATATTTCATTTAAAAATCTTTTTCAGCTAAAAAATAGCAAGAACATGAATCAATTTCCATTTTTTTTTCTAAATTTTTCTTTTTTCTTTTTCTTTTGAATCGGAGTCTCACTGTTGCCCAGGCAGGAGTACAGTGGCATTTGTGTTATGCCAGTTGGGAAGAAGTCTCTGACTTAGCTACTGCAAAGTATAAACTAAAAATATAAAATTTTGCTTACTTTTTAGGCTTATTAATTTTGTGAAAAACTACAAGAATCCAAATCTGACCATTTCTTTTACTACTGAACGAAGTATTGAAGATGAACTAAATCGTGAGAGTAATAGTGATGTCTTTACTGTTGTAATTAGCTATGGCATCATGTTTCTATATATTTCTCTAGCCTTGGGGCACATCAAAAGCTGTCGCAGGCTTCTGGTAAGCAGGGGTAGTGTGTGTGTGTGTGTATGTGTGTTATGGTTAATGGCAATACACAGCATGATGTCCTATTTTGCCTCGTTTCTTAATTCATTATGTAGCATTTTGTGTTTCCTGCATCTGTTTTCTTCAATTCCAACGTTTTGGCCTGTTTTAAAGTTTATTTCACATAATCTGTTTGTTTTCTAATTTGTCCACTCCATCACCTAAGAATGTGAGCTCGTGAAATATGTTGCTAGGGATGACCTAGAAATGTTTTCATGTCTTCTCTCAAACTGAGAATTAGACTTTTAACTCTGGATTGGATATGCCCGATACCCATGTAAAGAAGTAAAAATGGGGCCCTTTTAGTAACGCATAGGACAGAAACCCTCAGTTGATGATCTCTGTCTTTGTCGCCTCTGCCAGGTGGATTCCAAGATCTCCCTGGGCATTGCGGGCATCCTGATTGTGCTGAGCGCAGTGGCGTGCTCATTGGGCATCTTCAGCTACATCGGGCTCCCCCTGACGCTCATCGTGATTGAAGTCATCCCGTTCCTGGTGCTGGCTGTCGGGGTGGACAACATCTTCATTCTGGTGCAGACCTACCAGGTGAGTGTCATATACTTCCGGACCTCGGCGTCTTGCAGGCATGGGGGCTTCGAGTGACTGTTCGGCTCTTTGTGAGTGGGGACAGCAGGGGATCCCATTTCCTTGCCCCTGTGTGGCTCATTGGTTGTCTAACTTATTCTAAACATTTGGGGACCAAGAATTTTACCCCTCTTTTTGGTAGGCAAAATTGATATAAGGATTTTGTGTGGGGAGGAATTATTTGTTTTTGTTTTTTTGCTTGTTTTTTTGAGTCAGAGTCTCACTCTGTTGCCCAGGCTGGAATGCAGTAGCACAATCAAAGCTCACTGCAGCCTCGACCTTCAGGCCTCAGGCAATCCTCCTGCCTCAGCCTCCCGAATAACTGGGACTAAGGTGTGTGCCACCATGCCTAGCTATGTTTTTAAAGTTTTTGTAGAGACAATGTCTTACTGTGTTGCCTAGGCTGGTCTCGAATTCCTGGGCTCAAGCCATCCTCCCAAAGTGCTGGAATTATAGGTGTGAGCCACTACACCCAGCCAAAAATTTGGTTTTAAATAGTTTTTTTTTTCCACATGAGTGCAAGAAGGACTAACAAGCTTTTGGAAAATATTTTGGGTCCAATTGGTATTAAAATGTATTCAGCATAGTGTGGAGGAATGATAGGTTTGTTTTGTTCCGAGATGCCATTCACTGCTGTAGAAAGTAGTCTGAGTCATCCTGTAGATCCTGCCTGGGTGGAGACTCATTGGCACGTGAGAGTGTCATTTAATGGTCTCGCCACCTGCAGCCAATGCTCCATATATTTTCCCGATGCATGCTCCAGTTTTTCCTTGAGTTTCTCACCTGGCACCCAGCTCAGTGGTTCTCTGAATGAATTAACATGAGAACTTTGCGCGCCCCCCCCTTCCAAGTTATGTGCCTAGAAGATACGACTGGCCATCTACCAATCATTTTTCTTTATCCTTGAGTTAACACTAGGCAGCAAAGCAGTGGCATTGTTGTTGAGAAATGTTAATGTTGCATATTTAATTTTTTTTTTCTTTAAAGAGAGATGAACGTCTTCAAGGGGAAACCCTGGATCAGCAGCTGGGCAGGGTCCTAGGAGAGGTGGCTCCTAGTATGTTCCTGTCATCCTTTTCCGAGACTGTAGCATTTTTCTTAGGTAATTTTGCTTTAACTCCTACCGATTCTGTAGTTTGTGAAGCCTGGGAAGAGAAGACGCTGGGGGTCTGAGTGTGCCCCTTGGTGTTGCTTCCCTTCTTAAACTTCATTCTGCAATTAGAAAGTATTATAGAAAATGCAGGACCTTGGGTATCATTTTGGGAACATCTTCTTTCAATGTTGAGTTTCAGGACAGTGTTAATGCTGGGATACAGGATGAGAAAGGTCTAGAGTTCATCTTGCCACTTACTTCCTTTGGTAGCCATGGCGAATGTTGACTTGTGAAGAGGGCATCCTTGCATAGCT
Source organism: Tarsius wallacei (assembly GCA_963574415.1). Taxonomy (NCBI): domain Eukaryota; kingdom Metazoa; phylum Chordata; class Mammalia; order Primates; family Tarsiidae; genus Tarsius; species Tarsius wallacei. The sequence continues at coordinate 12,152 of CAUYQG010194393.1, forward strand.
GCAGAATCCTTTTCAACGCAACACTGTAAGCCACAGCTCCCAAGCCCACAGGCACCATCTTGCAAGATGTTTGCCAGTGTTTTCAGACAGTCTTTCTTTTTTTTTTTTTTGAGTCTTTTTCTTTTGAGTCAGAATCTCACCCAGGCTGAAGTGGCAAGCTCATGGCCACTGCAGTCTCGACCTGCTGGGCTCAGGTGATTCTTCCGTCTCTGCCTTCCAAGCAGATGGAACTGCAGGCACCGTGCACTGCCATGCCCAGCTAATTTTTTAGTTTATTGTCAAGACAAAGTCTCACCAAGTTGCCCAGGCTGGTCTTGAACCCATGGGCTCAGGCAGTCCTCTCACCTTGGCCTCCCAAAGTGCTGGAATTATAGGCGTGAGCCACTGTGCCTGGCCAAGGATAGTCTTTCTTCTTTGTATACACAATTCATCAGGGAAGCGGCCTTGTTAAATAAAGAGCAGAGGATTTTGAATCTTACCCAATACAAGGAGTCAGAATAATCTGAAACAAAAATCAGTACTTCTGTGTTTCTTTCATATGGAGAAATAACTAGATAGACTCCCTAGTGGGGCCGCCTGCCCCATCTCTGAAGTGTAATAAGAAATAAGTGACTGTCCACTAGGAAAAAGGCAGATTAGGATCACTCAGTCCAAAGGAGTCACACCGCCTGAGGGTCACAGCCTGAAATGGCGGCCAGGTCCCTCTCACAAGGGCCATTGTAGGTCATCATAGGCAGTAGTCTTTCAACACAGAACTACCAGCATGTTACTCTTGATTTCCACAAAGCAACATGCTTTTGAAGCCTGCAACCCTTAGAGTTCCTTTTGGTGAACACAGGTGCAAAAAAGATATTTTTATGTCTATCATAACAAAACCAGTGCAAGTATGATGATAGTAGCAGCTGAGACTGTTCCTCAAGGTTGGAGTGACCTTGGTGGGACAGTAGGAGCAGTGGAGATGTGGCACCCTGAGTACATGTATCCTGTCTAGAAAGGCAGTTATATGTGGCTGACCCAGTGCTACGAGGTCTGTTGGGGTTTTGTTTTAAGCAAAGCCAGGACCCTAGATTTGTGTGTAAAATGTCATTGTTAAATATTGGCTGCTTTTAATTTTTAAAGTTTGTAAATGCTTAAGTGGGCCAGCATAGTGTGGGCTGAGCAGGAACCTCTGACGCATGGGCTGCCATCTTGCAGTTTGAGTCTTACCCTCGGACCTGGGACCCTCATTGCTTGCCAGTTGCCTCTTACTGTGACTAAACTGGGAGCTAATACAGTTGACATAATAGCAGGTGGAAAATATTGCCCCTTTCTCCTAGTGAAGCTTCGAAGGCACTATAAGAAATGGCCTGTTTGAGTGGCTCTCAAATTTTATTGTGCACGAATTTGCCTGAGAGCCCGAATACAGTAGAATTGGGTTGAATTCCCATTGCTTCTTGCTTAAGTAGGCTGGGGCTGGGGCCCAGGAAGCTGCATTTTAAACTCTGGTTTCGACACTGTTTTGAAAAGCACTGGGTCACAGCCTTCCCTCCCAGCTCAGGCGTGATGTTGACCTTGCAGCACACCTTCTTGTGGGTCCAGCCTGCTGTGGCTCCCGGTATCTGTGTGCACATGAATGTGAGGCTTGCAGAGCCCCCTGCCATGAACGCAAGTGACAAGCTCTTTCCATCTCGCAGGAGCGTTGTCCCTTATGCCGGCCGTGCACACTTTCTCCCTGTTTGCCGGCATGGCGGTCTTCATCGACTTCCTTCTGCAGATCACCTGTTTTGTGAGTCTCCTGGGGTTAGACATTAAGCGTCAAGAGGTAAGGTGCCACCAGGATGACCATGTATTTAATATGAGCCTGGAATGTGGATGAAGAGGTCAGAGCATATTTTCTGTTCCTCTTTGTCCCGTCAGAAAAATCGCCTGGACATCCTGTGTTGCATCAGAGGTGCCGAGGATGGAACAAGCGTCCAGGCCTCCGAGAGCTACTTGTTTCGCTTCTTCAAAAACTCCTACTCCCCGCTGCTGCTGAGGGACTGGATACGGCCAATCGTGGTTTGTGCCTCTCTGTGGTTTTTCTCTTTCTTCACCCCAAACCAACTGTCACATGCTTTCTAGGAAGTCAGCTTGGGAAGAAAGTTCCGACAGCTGTTAAGTACGTGTACAAAAATACAAAAGCAAGTATGCACCAATAGATAAAATATTTTCATCAGTCAGTTATAAGCAAGAGTTTTTATTTGTCTGGTTTAAGTTTCTATAATGGCAGATTCACAGACAGCTGCAAAGGCAATGCAGAGAGGGTCCAGGTCCGTTCACCCAGTGTCCTCCAGTGGTATGTCTTACAGAATTATAATAGCACAATATCAAAAGCAGGCATTGGACGCTGGCACAATACATGTGTGTCATTCTGTGTCATCTTATCCTGGGTGGGTTGCTTGCGTATAGTCAAGATGCAGACTGTCCTATCACCCCACATATCTCCTTTTTGCTACCCCTTATGGTGTCATCACACACCCTACTCCCTAGCAGCCACATGGGAGCTTTTTGTTTTATTTTTGGAGTTGGAGGTCTCTGTTACCCAGTCTGGAGTGCAGTGGCACCATCATGGTTCAACACAGCCTCAGTCTCTTGGGCTCAACCGATCCTTCGGTCTCAGCCTCCTGAGTCACCAGGACTACGCCTGGCTATTTTTTTTTTTTTTTGGGTAGAGATGAGGTCTCACTATGTTACCCAGGCTGGTCTTGAACTCCTGGGCTCAAGCAATCCTCCTGCCTCGGCCTCCCAAAGTGCCGGGATTAGGAACTTTTTATACAGTCGAGTACTGTGCTAAAACCTGGGTTATCTCTGGATTTTCTCATTTGATCCACACGGCTATCTGATGTAAGATATAATCAGTCTTTTTTCCCCCTGTGTTCTGATGAGGGAATAGAAGTGAGGAGAGGTTCCTTGGCTCACCCCCCTCTACCCCATCCCCATCCTCGCATCACTCACTCATCAGTGGCAGAGTCGGGATATGAACCCAGGAACTCAGACTCTGTGCACTTTGATGGCAACCACTGCCCTGTACTCCCTGATGTCTTAGCATGTCATTTGAACTTGCTTTTCAGTAGAAAAGTCCTGCTTTTTGTGCGTGTTTAAGATCTGATTTCTGTTCTTAAGCTCTTTATTGCATGCACTAAGTGATTGCTGTCTTGCACTTTGCTTTTCATTTCAGATAGCAACATTTGTGGGGGTTCTGTCGTTCAGTATCGCGGTCCTGAACAAAGTCGAAATTGGATTGGATCAGTCTCTTTCAATGCCAGATGTAAGAGGCTTGCCTTTTATTTCAACTTGTTTAGCTGATGATGAATAAATCTTTTGAAACTTGCATGTGGGTGTTGTAAGTTAATGCCTGCTTCCAAATGCAGATGGTGACAAGCTCTCTGATGTTAGAACTGCCCCAGAACTCTGCCGGTGTGGATTCTCACACCCTCTGGGCACAACTACAGAAGGGAGCAGCCAGTCTCAGGAGGTTACCTTACAAAGTGCCCCATCTGTGGGACTCACAGGAGGAGCACCCTGGGGGGAGACTGGCTGTGGCGGGAACCACAAGTCCAGGCCCGCAACGTCTCAGCCAGGAGCCTCCCCTTCATCCTTTTAGGCTCCTTGTCTCGCGTAGTTACTTCAGTGTTCACAGTTCCTTCTGTTCTTTCATCTTTCAGGACTCCTACGTGGTGGATTATTTCAAGGCCATCAGTCAGTACCTGCACGCAGGCCCCCCTGTGTACTTCGTCCTGGAGGAGGGGCACGACTACACATCTCCCACGGGACAGAACATGGTGTGCGGCGGCATGGGCTGCAACAACGACTCCCTGGTGCAGCAGATATTCAACGCGGCCCAGCTGGACAACTAGTCAGTACCCCTCTGCGGCTCCACTCCCGTCGAAGCAGCTGGGAGGGGCCCACGGCCAGGGGGCGGCTCGGGCCTGAACCATCTCACTGAAAATAGACTTTCTTGGAGAAGTTTTTATTCAAATTGCATTTTAAATCTATCTTTACTTGGGTAAAACCTTGTAAAGGACTCACTAACCACCTAATACTTCGAAGGTTTTTCCCATTAAGTGCTAGTGTCATTTTTGTTTTTTTGTTTTTTGGGGTTTTTTTAGACCAGTAGCTGTAGAAAGTATAGGGAAGGAAGTTAAGTTTTAAGAAGAAGCACTGAAACTGAGGGCCTCCTCTGTGGAGCGATTCAGTGATGCGCTGTCTCCATCTCTCTAGCACCCGAATCGGCTTTGCCCCTTCGTCCTGGCTCGACGACTACTTCGACTGGGTGAAGCCGCAGTCCTCCTGCTGCAGGGTCTACAATGTCACCGAGCAGTTCTGCAATGCTTCGGGTACTTCTGTCTGCCTTTCCACATCTTTTCCCCTTTTCTGGAGAAATTGAATGTTGTCATTTAAAAATCATTTACACTTTGCCTCGGTTTATACCTATTGTTATTTTTTGAGTTGGAGTCTCACTCTGTTGCCCGGGCTGGAGTGCAGTGGCCCAGTCACGGCTCGCCACAGCCTCAACTTCCTAGACTCAGGCGATCCTTCCACCTCAGCCTCCCAAGTAGCTGGGACTACAGCCATGTGCTGCCATGCCTGGCTAATATTTTGATTTTGATTTTCGTAGAGATGGGGTCTCACTGTGTCGCCTAGGCTGGTTTATACCTATTTATATGCCAGCGCCGGGTCTCATTCCCTTTGTCACCATCCCTTTCTTCTCACGTCATTTCTGTCTCAGCCCCTTTCAGGCCAGAAGTCTGTACAGGGTTCATGTCGGGGGCTCTGGCTTCCAGATAAGCTTTCTTCTTCTGTCCTGACGACACCGACTGCCTCTGGATTTGTGTCTGGCCTTAGCCTCTTAGAGGCATGCCTTCCTTTGTTTATCACTTGTCCCGTGGTTTTGTGAGAGTGTTGAAGTTGTCCTGGAATTTTCTTAATAAAAATCTGGGAGCCCTGGGCTCCGATAATACCAATCAAGGTCATCCCTGAAGCCTCAGGGGAAAAGATGTAGGATAGTTTGCCTGAGATGTAACAGTATTTCCAGATTATTAAACTGAAAGTCACGTGTGGCTGAAGCCGTTGAATAAGGGGAGAGACTCAGGGAAGCAATTTCCCTTCTAACAGCTGGCTCCTCCCTCTTGTCTCTCCAGTGGTGGACCCCACCTGTGTCCGCTGTAGGCCTCTGACCCCAGAGGGTAAACAGAGACCTCAGGGCGGGGACTTCATGAGATTCCTGCCCATGTTCCTCTCGGACAACCCCAACCCCAAGTGTGGCAAAGGGTAAGTGCGCTGAGCCCTTTTCGGATAAACGTCCTTGGCAGCTGTAACTGCAGGAGCCAGTGGGGAGAGGGTGGGGGTAAGGCGTGTGTGGGGAAGTCCTCTCCCCACCCCACCTGTCCTGTCCTTTGGTGAAAGGAAGGAATTGGAAGTGCCTCTGCGTTCAGCTGATCCCTCCTAGCTTGGGCACACTTGGGCATCTCATGCTTCTCTGTGCCCTGGGCCCCCGGACATAGTCATGAAGCCAGAGTCCTGTGCACATTCCTGGGGGATGGGGGAGAGGACGAGCACGCTGGTCATTCAGAACCTGCAAGAGCGTGGTCTGTTTGGTTTTGCTGCTGGCGTGCGGGACAGCTTCTTGCTTTGGTAACGTCATCCCAGATTCCGGCTCGGTGCAGCCTGTCCAGGTGTGAGGGGGTGGGCTGTCTTCCCCCCGCCCCCGTCCAGTCAGGCAGCCATTATCCACGGGAGCCAGATGTTCTGGCCTGGAAATCGTAAGGCGACAGAAGCCTCTGCGGTTGATTTGGAAGCGTTTGAAGGCAGAAGATGCGTACCCACATGCATGTTAGGTAAACCTGGACATATCTGTTCCTCATAAGAACACATGTTTGACCAGAGGCATGTCAGTTAATCATACATACCATGTTTTGAGACCTATACTAGGTATGGAACAACTATCCCTAAAATAAAAATAGAAGTGAGTCCTACAGCATGGTTTGCTTACAGGCTGCATGCTTTGGCCTACATACATCAAGGTGAAATGGATTCAGTCATGAACACAACCGGCCATTTCTGCGCGCCTCCAGTGTGCCAGTGTCATGCCGTCACCTCACTGACACATGTCATGTGTCGTCACACAGCCTGTGAGGAGGTGTTGGTATACCCAGGTACACAGAAGAGGAGACTGAAGCTCCAAGTGGGTTTGCTCAGGGATAACGTGACCTGTAAGTGGCAGGGCTGAGATTGACTCCAGACCCCACACCCTTAGCTGCCTCCTGTTATATAACAGGACTGAGTAAACACTGTGTATTTGATTATAAGCCGAACCAGATAGAAAAATAACAGAGCTATGCACCAAAGAAACCAAAGCAGTAAAGAGAAGCCGGTCTGGGAAAGACCCCTGAGCCACCAGCGTGTCCTCAACAGGAGGCCTTCACCCTGAGCATGTGGCTGGACGTGGCCTCTGAACCCAGGATCAGGTGGTTCCACTGTGCCCTGAGTTCTTGGCTTCTGCGGGTGTCCCCAGGCATGTCCTCTGATGCCCGTTGACTCTTCCCTCAGGGGCCATGCTGCTTACAGCTCGGCTGTGAACATCCTCGGCAATGACACCAGGGTGGGCGCCACGTACTTCATGACCTACCATACTGTGCTTCAGAATTCTGCTGACTTCATTGACGCCATGAAGAAAGCCCGGCTTATCGCCAATAACATCACCGCCACCATGGGCCTCAGTGGCAGTCATTATCGCGTGTTTCCATACAGGTAAAGCCTGGACTTCATAAGTGAGGGTTTCCAGGGAAGGGCCAATACCCGGGGGCTCTCAGGTGGGATGCTGAGCCTTGGCTTTGGTGCTGACCACCCGCTCCATTCTGAGCCCAGGTGAAGTAGATCACGGAAGTGGCATGCTGGGACAGGGGGCAGAATCTTGAGCCCCCACCAAGGCCTGAGTGCTGGAGGCACAGAACTTGACCTCTGTGCTCCCTCACAGCCTGCAGGAGACACACTGTGACAAGGCAGGGGGCGCATGGTGGGTAGGCTTCATAGACGGGCTGGGCCAACACTTTTGGCCGGCCACCAACCAGTCCCACCGAATGCTGATTATTTAGGACAAGGCCTTTATGGAGACTTTTCTTTTTCACATTGGGTTTTTTCTTCCTGGCAAGAAAAGTAGTCTATATGAAAGACTGGATTTGGAAATTGTGGAATGGTTGAAGAAACAGGTGATTTTTTCCCCCCACCCCCATGATCTTGCTTTTAAAAAAGGACAGCCTGTTTTTCTTGGAAGAAGTTCTCAGAGTGGGTATCCTAGTTCCCAGGAAGAGCTGGTTAACTTTGCCAAAAAATAAATAAATGAGCATCTTCTCCTCAGACCAGCATAGACCCCACTTGGCCTGAGGTATTCTCAAGGTAGATCAGGATTTGGTTTTTTTGTTGTTGTTCTTTCTCTTTTTTTTTTTGAGTTGAAGTCTCACTCTGCCACCCAGGCTGGAGGGCAGTGACATGCTCATGTCCACGCTAGCGTCAACCTGCTGGGCTCAGGTGGTCCTTCTGCCTCAGCCTTTTAAGTAGCCGGAACTACAGGCATGTGCTACCACGCCCGGCTAATTTATTTATTTATTGTAGAGACGAGGTCTAGCCAAGTTGTCCGGGCTGGTCTTGAACGCTCGGGTTCAGGCAGTCCACTCGCCTCAGCCTCCCAAAGTGCTGAGCCACCGAACCCGGCCTGGTTTGTTTTCAACGCCATGGAATACTCTCTGTTAGATATCTATAAAGTGGCATAGATTGGGCCTTTATATAAATATGCATGTTGTATCATCATAAGGCCCCTCTCTGGGTGTTAAGTGGCCACTAGGGATCCTGGGGAATCACTTCAGATGAGTCTTGCGAACATCCCAGGAGTCCTTCTGCTTGGGACGTCTCAGAGCATCTCACGGCTTTGCAGTGGTGGCAGGATGAGCAGTGGGACACCCAGGAGTGAGAGCAAGCTCTAATGGGTCTCCCCCTCCTCTCTAGTGTGTTTTATGTCTTCTACGAACAGTACCTGACCATCATCAACGACACGATCTTCAACCTGGGCATGTCCCTGGGCGCGATATTTCTGGTGACCACGGTCCTCCTGGGCTGCGAGTTGTGGTCCGCAGTCCTCATGTGTGCCACCATCGCCATGATCTTGGTCAACACGTTCGGAGTCATGTGGCTCTGGGGCATCAGTCTCAACGCCGTGTCCTTGGTCAACCTGGTGATGGTGAGTCCTCGCCCACTCTCATCTGTCCCTGGCTCTTGTGTCACTTCAGCAAATTGTTCCTTGGATTCCATGTGAACCCTGAAATGGAGTAGAATACCAAGCCTGGCCTTGTTCCTGGCACACGCAGAGAGGTGGGTGGGTGTGAGGTGCAGTCAGGATGAGCCCTGGAGGGAATGTCAAGGGGGCAGCTGGGAAAAGCACATCAAGGGTAGTTTGAGCTTAGTTCAGATTTATTCTCTTTGTGCTTTTACTTGTAGCTAGACTGGAAGGGTCCATTGTACCTATCACAGTAGAAATGCGATTCAGGGTCCAGCTCTTGGGTGCTCTATCATTTACTATCAGAAGGGACTGCAGAAGCATGTAGCCTAATGACAGCAATGTGTTCACTTTTTATTTAGAAAATTGCATTTTATTCAGAAAATTGCACCCCCAGGGGGCTCTCTGACCAGCTCCTTTTGCCTCCCATGCGGTTGCCAGGTGCTGTTTAGTAGTTTAAGTCATGAAGGTGTGAGCAGGTAAGAAGGTATTCATGGAAAATAGAAACAGTGCATCTGTATTTAAAGATATAAACCCCAGGCCTGATGCTGTGGCTCACACCTGTAATCTCAGCACTTTGGGAGGCCAAGGCAGGAGGATCACAGCCCTGGAGTTCGAGACCAGCCTGGGCAACATTTCTACCAAAAAAAAGCAGCCAGGCATGGTGGTACATGACTATAGTCCCAGCTACTAGGGAGGCTGAGGTGGGAAGATTGCCTGAGCCCGGGAGTTTAAGGCTGTAGTGAGCTATGTTCACGCCACTGTGCTCCAGCCTGGGTAAGTGACAGAGTGAGACCCTCTTAAAAAAAAAAAAAAGGATATGCCTGCTTCAGGTGGCGTGCTGTGAGGCCCACATACAGAAGTCATAACAGTATGCTTGCTCGGGGAAAGCGGGCAACCTTGAGGGGTTTCAGCAGCTTCCCCTGACAGAAGGAATGTGCCACAGAAAGCCAGGGCGTTGGCACAGCTGAGTAGGTGTGCTGGGGGCCTTGTAATACGAGCACCCAGGGCGCCCCATTCTCCCCATGCTGGGAATGAGATGGTAGCTTTCGCCTTTCAACAGGAAGAGCCATCCTAAAGGCAGCCCTCTCTTTCAGAGCTGTGGCATCTCGGTGGAGTTCTGCAGCCACATAACAAGGGCGTTCACGGTGAGCACGAAAGGCAGCCGCGTGGAGCGCGCAGAGCAGGCCCTCGCCCACATGGGCAGCTCCGTGAGTATCATCACAGGCAGAAGCTGCAACACCATGTTACTGGAGAATCGGGGGCCTTTACTTAGAAAGTTGCTCCTGAGAATTGCAGTCTTTCAGCAGTCCGAGAGTAGCCACATCATGAACAGAACTGATGTTCTTTTGAACATTCTGCTGGCATGCCTCCTTTCCAGGAAGCAGTGTGGCTGAAGCAGGAAAATAACAGAAAAGCTAGACTTGAGAGAGCTGGACTCACCTCCATTTACAATGCAGGCCAGTTCAAGACCAGTTTGGACAAGACCTCATCTCTACAAAAAAATCAAAAAACTTAGCTGGGTGTGGTGGCACACACCTGTAGTCACAGCTACTCAAGAGGCTGAGGGAAGATCGCCTGAGCCCAGGAGATTGAGGCTGCAGCAAGCCTGATCATGCCACTGCATTTCAACTTAGGCAACACAGTGAGACCCTGGCTCAAAAAAAAAGTACTAAAACTTTGTTTATAACCATTTTAGGTACTTAACCCTGTTGCACTCGGATGTCCCCTCTGAGGGGACATTGTAAATCTAGCAAACCACTAAGATGTCTCCTCTCAAGAGACATAAAGAGACTGCTGGTGATTATACAGGACAAACTTATGCAAGCACAAATTTCAAAAATCTATGTTTCCTTGAAGTTTTCCATTCAAAAACGATGAAAAAAACTATGTCCCATTTGAAATTTGTCAAGCTTCCGATCAGTCAGTTGAGAAGTGGTTTTCAGGAATCATGAGTACGTCCTTCCACACAGACTTTGAACAAGAGACTGGACAATACATGACATGTTATTAATGTGGGAGGAAGAAAATGAGACTGCATTGTCTGCTCGAATAGAAAAACACCAGGTGGAAGACTTGGTTAAACAAATTACTATTGCACAACATGTATCAAGAAACCTGCAATGCATGTGGGTGACAGTTTCACACAGTACAGCCCACATTTAAAAAGTATTAAGATATAAAATTTTGGTTTTTTTGGTCATAAATAAGTTCCTCAAGTTCCAAAATCCCATAAGCCAAGAATAATTACAATAAAACAATTGGTGCCAGCACTATACTATTTAATATGAAGTGGTTCGTTTTTCACTATTTCGTTAAAAAGTGCAGTCGAGTTGCTGGTAGGTAATCTGCAAGATGTCTCCAAGTGCAAAGGGTTAAAATAGTTTTCATCTGAGAATATAAAGAAATCTACTCATTTTAGAGACATGCGTGTCTATGCAGAACACACAGCTTTTACCTTAGTGATACCAACCCCTTCCCCAGACTCATAAAGCGGCAAATAAAAACCATTTTAAGGAGACTATAATGCTACTCCAACAACTCTGAAAGCTGGGGTTCAGTCTCCGTTACTCTGGACCTGAGGACGCATTCAATTATAACAGGTTGGTAAAAGTGGTTTCTAACACTGTATCTCATCTTGCAGGTATTCAGTGGAATCACACTTACAAAATTTGGAGGGATTGTGGTGTTAGCCTTTGCCAAGTCTCAAATTTTCCAGATATTTTACTTTCGGATGTATTTAGCTATGGTCTTACTAGGAGCCACACATGGACTGGTGTTTCTCCCCGTCTTGCTCAGTTACATAGGTAAGCGTCCTTATCTTCACAGGAGGGCACAGGAGGGAGCATGTTACTAAAAGAAAATTATATCTTGAGGCATTTTTTAAAGTACTTGAACTTATACGGTCAATGGTCATTGGATAAATGGTACTAAGTAAAAAACTTCTGAGAGAAAAAACTCCCATCCAGGGGCTTCACAGCTATGCAAACTCCTTCATTAGTAAGTTGCTCGTGTATTTTGAAGACCTGTTTGTTGCTTCACAAAGGCCTGAAGTCGGCCCTTGAATGAATCTGAGTGTCAGCAGGCCTGGGTGGCTGCTCCCTGCTGCTGAGAGACGAACGGCCCATCCACAGTCAAGTCACACACCAGCCATGCTGTGGAGCAGCTTTCCATTTCCTTTCCTGATTTACTGTTCTTGGCAGAACACAATCTTTGCTACCCGTGTCTCATTTTGAAACTGTCCTTTTGTCCTTTTTACTTCTGTGGCCACGTCAGCATGCACAGATAACCATGGCTGGAAGGAGAAGAGTGTTCATTTGCTTGATTTGTAGCTTGTGACTAAGTTAAAGCACAGAAATAGTTCTAGAAATGAGGGGCTTTTTTTCATCCCAGGGGGTTAGAAACTACTTCTATTAGAATCCAATACATACAATCTCCTTTCCTCCTGAAAGAATCACAGAATTATTTTCATCTCTCACAGGACCATCAATAAACAAAGCCAAAAGTCATGCCACTGAAGACCGATTCAAAGGAACAGAGCGAGAACGACTTCTGAACTTCTAGCCCCTCACAGGTTTGGTGACTTGAACTGTGTCTGAGGGACAGTCCATTTACCACTGGACAGGAGCTGCGTCAACAAGCCCCACTGAACATCGATGTCACCAGGCGTTGGGCTGTTTGACAGCAACAGCTTTGAGCGTAGCACTTGTACGCTCAGGAATGCACAGCTGACTTGAGAAGCAGTATTACTAAATCCGAGGGCAACCACAGGACACAAAACCTCTCCCAGCTCCTTTGGGAAAGAAACCTCATTCTCTGGCCCACAGAAGGTGATGCTAAGGTGGCTGTGAATGTGATCCACTTGCGGATACTCTTAGAAGGCCAGTCCGTGCACGGTCTCCTTTTTTAGGAGTTAGCCATCACACAAGTTCTGTGCCATATTTTTAGTGACATTGAGGCTGTAGATACACTTTATTATATTTTGTAGTTTAAAGAGCTTTATTAATGCAATAAATTAACTTTGTACACATTTTTATAAAAAAGAAAAACCAAACTAGCAAGTGATTTCAGAATGTCGTAGGCCTCATTAGAGCTTGGTCTCCAAAAACCTGTTTGAAAAAAGCAACGTGTTCTTCACAGTGCTCGCCTGTAAGGGAAAGACATCAGTCGTCAGTTAGATGTGGCCCAAAAAGAGAGGAAGAAAGAGAATGCAGCTCACGGGTGTGTGGACTGGGTTTTAACTTATTTTCTTTAATAAAATACTTTGTTTTCCTAAGCTTCGGCTTCGGGTTGCCCTTTCTGTTGCAAAACTGGTACCTTCACAAGCCCTAGCAAGTCACCATCTGCTTTGAGACACGTAGAAAGGCAAAGCAGAAGAGATTCTGACCTGTCATTATGGTAACAAGGTGCCATCTTGTACTGTATACTAAACTAAAAGTTGGTTAGACCTAAAACAGAGTCAAACTCAAGCTTAATGGTTAAAGAGTTCTGTTCTTCCCCAACCTAAAGACGTCCTAGATTTTCTGACTATTCAAAAGCTGAGAACAAGCAGCCAGTGCTTCCGGCCTAAAACTGAAGCGGTGCTTTAATAACCCCAGGGCAATTAAAACCTCTGGCAGTATTTGCTTATTCCAAGATCAGCTGTCAGATACGTGCCATGTCTAGATTGCCTGAAACAGGCCCTGAATGTGTCTCCACCCAAAGCGCCCCCTCTCCGTGAGTTCCAGACTAATTCAGATTCCAAAGTGCACAGAATTCACTTGAGTACAGATCATGGGCTGTGGGCAAGGCGGGCTGTTAGGAAATTTTGTTGTTTACAAAAAAAGCTAACCCAGGAGTTATCGCCCGCCAGCTGCCAGTGCCTTCTGCTACTATTTGAGGCTGTGGTTACCCCAAGTCTTCAACTGCTGGTGAACCCACCTGGTGTGAAATTAGGGCTCCCTCTCAAACGCTGGTTTCTTTGTTCAAAAAACCGAAATATAGTATAGAAAAGCATGTTGTCTTCAGTCTGCTTCGCAGCATCTAAAAATTTTCGTGCAGAAATGTTGTCATGGCCACCAATGCCCCGGATAAACCGTAAGGCAGCCAGCACTTGATGCTTGGAAAGAAGAACTTCTACTATTTCATCGTTGGCTGTCGAAAGCCGCTAGGAGGGAGGGAGAGAGAAGTCCGGGTAAATGCAAGCAACACAGACAGCTCTGTCCTCTGAGACGCACAGGCCCCTTACCTTCAGCATGTCCAGGGACAGCTGATGGGCAGGAGGGTAAAAGCTCTCGAGGGATAACAGCAGGCAAGCCTGAAAGACACATTTCAGACCAGCTTCAGCTGGAAGGGTAAGGGTTACAGCTTTCCATTTTTAATCACAACCAAAGTGCAAATCCGGCCATGCCTACCAAGGGTTTGGAGTCGCTGAGGACGTGGTACTGCAGGAACTGGTGCAGCATATAAAAGAGGTTGTGCTGGACAAGCGTCTTGATGACAAGTTCATGTAAGTAATGCTGAGGACAGAAGAAGGAAGACGTGAAGGACGGGTCGGGATCGCTCCCGACTGCAGACTGGAGGCCGCCTGAGGACTGCGGCCCTTCTAACCAACGGGGCAAAAGTTTCAGTTATTTCGAGAAGTGGTTTCATTCATGGTGCAGGTCAAAGAACCCAACCTGATGTTACACTTCTCCTTCCAACTGCTGAGGACATTAAGGGTGTTAGGAAAGTCACTAAGAATTCTGAGGCAAGCATGCAGGCACTTTCAGCATATACGAGAGTCATCTAAGTTATCAGCCGTGTTTTAAAAAAAATCCATCCCTGCTTCTCTAACTTGGGACTACAGATGACAGTTTGAAGGTACCTGTACTGGAATCTGGAACTGGTTAAGAGAGCGAATGTACTCCATCAGCACGGCTATCACAAACTTGTGAGGCATGTCCTATAGAGAAAATGGGGTGGTTGTATAAATATCAGTTGCAGAGAGGACCTGGAACTCATTTGTCCAGTCCCACCTCATTCCCATATTTAAATGGGTCAGTGTTGATGTTTCCCTGGTTTCACACAAATCCTTCCAGAACTCCTCCTATGTTTTAGGCCTGAGTATTAGAAGCCAGACTCCCGATGCTAGGTCCTCACCCAGGGACACTCCACTGACACTAATCCCGTTACGAGGTCTCTCAGTTTTCCTCAACTGCTTTGTTTGGGGCATTCTAAGTCCACAAGAGGCAGAAAAGCTGCAGCCCACCTTCTTCTCCACAAAGGGCGACAGCACATGGGTGTACATGTCAGACTGGTCCAGCACAGCCTGGGTCCGCACGGGCCTCCTGAGGAGTGGGCTGCTTCGGCTCTGCCCTGCTTCTACTGCCTGGTGGGAAACCAGATGGGTCTCAGTCATCATCTAGAGGAATGGTGCCCTTCAGTTTGTCCAAAAAGATTAATTCCTGGCCGGGTACAGTGGCTCACACCTAGCATCCCAGCATTTGAAGAGGCTGAAGTGGGAGGACTGCTTGAGCCTAGGAGTTGGAAACCAGCCTAGACTACATAACATAGCAAGACTCTGTCTCTACCAAAAAAATCAGGAAATTAGTCGGGTGTGGTGGCGCACACCTATAGTCCCAGCTACTCAGGAGGCTGAAGTGAAAGGATCACCTGAGCCCAGGAGGTCAAGGCTGGTGAGCCATGCATGATCCATGGCACTGCATTCCAGCCTGGGTGACGGTGAGACTCCGACTCAAAAAAAAGGCTGAATCGCCGGCTTGGTGGCTCAGCCTGTAATCCCGCGCCT